>JAPFFP010047311.1:0-32803 GCA_026153255.1 Solanum medicagineum | reverse complement strand
TACTTTGAGTTTGATCTTTAATCTTGTGATTCTCTTTGAATTTGGATTTTCTTGTTCTTAATTCAATTATGTAAGTGATCTATTATGTTATTCAAATTCATAAGTCTTTCATCTACACAAATCATGAGTAGCTAAATCCACAACTAGGGTTGCGGGAACCATGAGAAACTAATAAGGTAAAATCGGGTAATACATAACTCTTGGGAAGTGTGTATGCATGCATTAATTAACTCTCTTCACTTCGCATCTTTTCTAGTGGTTGCCAACATTAGAACCCGCATAGTATTACTGAGTGTACCAAGGTAGTAATGAATAGGAAAAGAGATTAATTAACAGGATTCTATTGATGTGTTCTTGTCTAATCGACCAATTTGGGCCTAAGGGAGGTTGTATTGGGACTAATAGCTAAGGGTTAGTAATGCACAATGGAGATGGGCCAAGTCACGTCGTGAAACTCACCTCTCTCCTGGACTAAAAGGATTGGTGAACTTAACTTACCGTCCTGCATATTACACACTAGAAAAGAATTCGGTTATCCGATGATACTAAGTTAGGGAATCATGGGGAACATAATACCCTAGTTTCATTCCATATTGATTTAACTCCTGTGTTAGTTAGGTTTACTTTTCTATTGATTATTGCAAACACCCCCCCCCGGGGGGAAGTAAGTTGGTTAATCACTATAATTGCCTTAATTGAATTCCCTTAAGTCTACGTATTCCCTTGGGTTCGACCCTAACCTTTGTTATGTTCTATTTCTTGACAACGACGTTTTTATCTTCAAAATAGAGGTCTAACTTGGGCGACATCAAGATTTTGGCGCCATTGCCGGGGAATATATCTAGACTTGGTTAATTCATAGTGATTTTGGTATGAATCCTTATTTCCAACATTTTATGTTTTTCTTGTTTTTGCTTTTGTGCAGGGTGTAAGTGTAGTGTAAGCCCAACATGCGAAGTCAAGGCAAACCCTTGACACCATTTGACCCAGAGATTCCATAGAACATTAAGGCGAATAGCCCAAGATTACATCAAGAATGCGGCCAATACATCTATGAATGAGAATGACAATAAAAATGTTGATCATAAGAACCCACCTCTCCTTCAGGATATTGCTCTACCGCCACAAGAATATAATGCCAATGCTTATCAGTGGAATCAATACAGGCTGAATCTTATAGCTATGGAGGTGACTAGATCTAATGTGTTGCCACCACTATCGGCTGACACAAAGTTCGTAATCTCGGGTGGGTTGCTTCAGATGCTACATAACCATGGGTTATTTGTGGGCTTACCATCGGAGGATCCTCACAGCCATCTAGACAATGTTGCATTCATCTTCAAGAGTGAGATGTGAACACAGAATCTATCTATAAATGTTGTGGCACTTCGTGTCTCCCCGTTGTCTCCTATAGGCATTGCAATACTATGACTATCTAGCTCCCACATAATTTAATCACCAATTAGGTTGAATTGCAGAAGGCTTTTTTTGAGAGGTACTTCCATAGATCGAAGAAGCTCAAGTTGAAAGATCAGATCAACAACTTTGAGCAACTTCCTGGTGATTCAATCAGTACTACGTAGGTGCAGTTCACCAAATACTTGAGGAGTGTCCCAAACCACAAGATAGTTGATGATGCCTTGATGGAGATCTTCTGTCATGCCCTTGATGAGAATAGTCAAGCTTGTGTTGATACTATTATAAGGGGCATGTTTTTAGATCAACCATTTGCAAGGATCATAGAAAGGATGGAGAGAGTGGTCAAGACTAATCGTGCATGGGGAAGAGAGATAGAGCATCTACCTAAGGTTCTTGCACGGTAAGTGTCAGTTTAGAGCAAGCTAAGATAAATGAAGAAATTATATAGGAGCTTGCTAGAATCGATAGAGGCATAGAGGTGATGATGAAACAGAACTAGCAATGAGTCAATGCAATGGTTTATCAACCTCCACGTGCACCCATACATGATGAGCCTTACTATGATGAGGACATCTGTTTCATTACTGACCAGACAAGCCATTTCTAGACCAACACCCAAGGGTCCAATCATGATATTGGTGCCAAGCTCAAGGAAACTATGGTCGGAGCTTCAACAAAGATGGAGCTTTTAGGAATAACCACGAAGTATACTATGACCGAAATAGGGGCCAAGTAAGAGATGCACATTGGGGTCGCAGAGATGGTTAAAAAAATAGTCCCTATGTGCCACCACATAACTATGACGTAGGTGCTAGCAACTGAAGAATTGTGAGATGTTTGATCACCTATTGAAGAAAGCTTAGTCACAGGATGAGACTCTGAGGGGAATGAAATCTTAAATCTCCAGTTTTGACCAGAAAATTGAGTCTTATTCTGTCGCTATGAAACAGCTTGAGCAATAGTTTGGTCAAGTGTCGACTTAACTCAATTAGCGTTTGAGGTGCGCACTGCCTAGTAAGACAGTTTTGAATTATAAGAATGAAGGACAGTGCATGGCGGTTACTACTCGTGGTGGCAAGAGCACCATTGATCCTCCCAGGCCAATTGATGAGAATGATGTTCGAGTGGAGATAGTTGCAGCGAAGGATGTAGATATTGGAGATGATCATGGCAGGAATAGGGTGAGTGAAGTTGCTGATGCGCCATAGAAGTTGAAGCCTATTCCTAGGCCCCCTCCTCCCTTCCCTCAAAGAATCAAAAAGAGAAAGGAGGAAGACAAGTTCAAGCACTTTCTCTCCATGCTGAAACAACTCTCAATCAACATCCCTCTTATTGAGGAATTAAATAAGATGCTATGATATGCGACCTTCATGAAGTACCTGGTCCCGAAGAAGCACACTATGAGTCAGGAGCTCTTCCAAGAGCTTCATTATTGTAGTGCGATTGCTACGAGCTCCTTGGTTCAGGAGCAAGACGTTCCTGGTGCTTTCACCATAACCTGCACCATCAGAGATGTGGAGTTTGCAAGGGCACTATGTGATCTAGGTTCCAGTATTAATCTGATGCCCTTTGCGGTCTTCAAGAAGTTAGGATTGTGATCCCCTACTCTGAGGAGCATGCGGTTGTTGATGGCTGACCGCACGGTTAAGAAACCTGTGGGGATACTATATGATGTGCTGGTGAAAGTTGAAAAGTCAATATTCCCTACAGACTTAATGATCCTAGATTGCGAAGTCTACTTTGACGTCCTAATTATCTTGGGAAGACCATCCCTGGCTACTGGACGAGCCCTATTGGATATGAAAGTCGGTCAACTTAGGTTCAAATTGAACGGTGAAGAGGTTATATTCAATATCTGTTTGTTTATGAAGAGATCAGATGATTTGAAAAATGAAGTATGGGCTATTGGTGAAGTCTGAATAACCAATTTGTCCAAGTCTTACCACGAAAATATATTAGGAGCTACTTGGGAGGCAATCCAAGGTGGACATTGGCACTTAGATGCCCACGTATCATTTTGGACCCCTCATACGTTGTTTTGCATTGGCTGTGTGCATTGGGGACAATACACTTCTTTTTTGATGGAGTGTGGGTAATTATGGGCCTTAGTAAAGTCTGAGTAGCTTGGGTTCATAACTACCCCAATTTTATCTTGGGGTTTTCTTGCCTGTGTTTTTTTCCATGGATATTACTTTCTGTTGAACTAGCATGTTTAAAATGTTTTAGGTAGTATTTGTAACATATAGTACTAATACTTGTGGCATATAGTATATTTTTCTATTTTGTTTGAAAAATGGTATCCACCAAAATTTTGATTAGTTGGTTTAGATAGCAACTATACATGTTTGTTATGATAAGTGCAGATAAATTGAGATAAAAAGCATGATTTGAGAGTATTTTGTTGATGATGTAGTCCGTGCCATGAGAGTGTGAACTTAAATTTCTAAATTCATGTGTTATGTGCTAATTCAGAACTTGCCCTGTCACTATAAGTTAGACTATAGATTAATTGGATTAGGAAAGGATCTTAGGCCATTGTTCTTAAAAGTCCACTTAGCTTAAAATGACCAACCATAATATCAGTGTATCGGTTGCTCCTAATGTTTTGAGCCTAACACGTACTTATTCTTTGCAAACACGTAATTAACCTAGCCTTGTTAGTTGTAAAATCTTGAAATTGACCCTCGTCCTTCCTTGAACATTGTGCACCTTGACCGAGACAAAAAGCCTAAGTTGAGGGTGTCTACCAAAAATGGCCCTACTTCTGAGGATGGATATTGTGCACCTCAATTTAGGCCAAAAGCCTAAGTTGAGGGTGGTTGGTGTAAGGGTGAAACACAAAAATAAAGGGGAAGTTAGTGATATAGTGAGAATGAGAAAAATCATGTACTAGGTCCAAGAAAAACAAGTGATGCCTTAGTTGTTATTTAAAAAGAAAAATGAAATGTAAAATCAAGGCAAAAACTGAAAAATAAAAAGAAAGCACCTAGAAAAGCTTGAAATAGGTGAAAGGGAGAATGAGATGGAAAATAGCAGAGTTGGTAGGGCAAAGGTGTAGGAATATGCTGTGTCAAGGAGGGCCTTTAGTCACTATGCTCCCAAAAAACCATTCTATGCCCAGAGCCTACAGTATAAGCCTAAAAAGTCCTAAAGTGATCCTAGTCCAAATGGTTGAAGGTCTTAGTTATGACTATAGGGGCAAGCATATGTTCTTAAGCATGATACATGAATGTCTGTTGTGAGAGTGAGTGATCTTGCATAGTCCCAAGGTTATACATGAAATCATCATTGAGAGTGAGATGAGGGATTTTTTCAATGAGGGCACTTGCATTTCATTATTAGCATTAGACTTATTAAGTAATTGTTGATTTCTAATAGTACCTCACTTGTCATAGTTGTGTTTATATGCACCAGTCTATATTGGTTTGCTAGATGGCTATTTGACTGTATTTTGAAAAGGTGGTGTGGGTATCTAAGTTTACGATTAATGTGATGTATGCCATTGGGTTGAGTTCTGTTTTTTACTCTAGTACTTACATAGATTGAGTCATTCGCTTAAGGACAAGCAATAATTTTAAGTTGAGGGTGTTGATGTGCTGCTAGAATACAACACTTTTGATGCTTAAAACTTGAAATTTTGTGTGTTCTCAAAGTGATGTCAGTTGATTTTATGTGTTAGATTTGAAGTATTTCAGGGTTGGCCTTAATTTTTGTTAGAAAGTACAGAAGTTTCTGATTTTGATGCAGTGCGAGACCCTTTACATATCGTAGTTCACTCTACGGGCCGTAAAGTGGGTTCTGTGGATAATTTTAGTGAGGGGTTGATTTTTTGAAGTTGATTCTACGAACATGCAGACAGATCGTGGATTGATTTATGAGTCGTAGAACATAGTCCGTGCCCTGAGGATCAAAGATGAGGGACTTTCTTAAGATTCATCAGATGAAACCCCCCTACGGGTCATAAACCATTTTATGGGTTGTAGACCTAAAGTCCAACTTTCTAGCAGCACTGTATGAGACCCCGATTACAGGCCGTGGAATACAATACAACCCGTAAACCTGTTCATGAGGCATGTTGACCCAGCTATCATATTATGTTTAGGACTTGTATTTTAAATATTATAAATAGGTTTTGTAGGTTATTTTACATATAGTACGTAGAGAACTCGATAGTTAAAGAGGAAAAATAGTGATATTGAGTAGAGATAACATTGGAGAGTTTTGAGAAACACCTGAACTTTGAATTTATTATTTAATCTTGTGATTCTCTTTGAAGCTGGATTTCTTGTTCTTAATTCAATTGTGTAAGTGCTCTATTATGTTATTCCAATTCATAATTCTTGCATCTACACAAATGATGAGTAGCTAAATCCACAACTAAGGTTATGGGAACCATGAAGAACTTACAAGGTAAAAGGGTAATTCATAATTCTTGGAAAGTGTATATGCATATATTAATTAAGTCTTTTCGCTTTTCGTGTTTTCTAGTAGTGGCCAACATTAGAACCCGCCTAGTATTAATTAACAGAATTTGATTGATGTGTTCTTGTCTAATAAACCAAAGTGAGCCAAGGGGAGGTTGCATTAGGACTAATAGGTAAGGGTTAGTAATGCACAATGGAGATGGGCCAAGTCACATGATAAAATTCGCCTCTTGCCTGGACCAAAGAATTTGGTGAACTTAACTTACCATCCTGCATGCTACACACTAGAAACGAATTCGGTTATCCGGTGATATAAGTTAGGGAATCATGGGGAAAACAATACCCTAGTTCCTCTCAAATTGCATTAAAAGAATTCCCTTAAGTCTACGTATTCCCTTGGGTTCAACCGTAACCTTTGGTTAGGTTCTATTTCTTGACAACGATTGCTTTATCCTCAAAAAGGAGGTGTAACCTGGGCGACATCAGTTAGGTTATATATCTTGACAACGACTGCTTTAGCCTTCAAAAAAGAGGTGTAGCTTGGGCCACATCAAGATTTTGGCATCTTTGCCAGGGAGTATGACTGGACTTGTTTAATTTGAGTAGTTCACAAATTAATACTTATTTCCATCATTTTACATTTTTGTTGTTTTTGTTTTTGTTTCAACATGCAGGTGTAGTGTATGCACAACATACGAAGTTGTGGCATTCCCTTGACTCTATTTGACCTAGAGTTCCAAAGAATGTTGAGAAGAATGGCCCAAGACAATGCCAAACAACATGATTAACGTAGCTCTATATCAGAACAAGAATCAAAATGAGAATGATAATAACCTAACTCCGCTTGAGCACATTGATCCACAACCACAAGATCTAAATGTTAAGCTTATCAATGGAATCAATATCGGCTAAATCCTATGGCTATGGATGTTACTGGGGCTATTATGTTATCGCCAATACTGAATGACACAAAGTTTATAGTTTCGAGCAGGTTGCTTTAGTACCTATAGAGTCATCAGTGTTCATGACCCTACCATCTTAAGATCTGCATAGCCATCTACACAATATTGTGTTTTTCTGTAAAAGTGTATTGGGAACTCAGAATCTGTCTGTGGATGTTGTTGGGCTTTGTGTCTTTCCATTGTCTCTGACAGGCAATGCAGTGCTATGGTTATCCGAACTTCCATAGAGTTCGATCACCAGTGGGATGAGTTGTAGAAGGAATTTTCAGAAAGGTTCTTCCCGAGATCGAAGAAGCTCAAGTTGAAAGATTAGATCAACAACTTTGAGTAACTTCCTAGTGACTAGAGCAGTACCACAGGAAGGTGGTTCACTAATTGTTTGAGAAGTGTCCCTATAATAAGATAGTTAATGATGCCTTGGTGGAGATCTTCTACAATGCCCTGGACGAGAATAGCCAAGCATGAGCAGATACCATCATGGGTGGCGTGTTTTTCGATCAACCTTTTGTAAGGGTTATTGAGAAGCTAGAAAAGGTGGTCAAGATAAATTGTGCATGGGACCGAGAGATAGATCCTTTACCAAAAGCTCGTGTGTATTCAATACTAGTTCAGCACAAGGTAAAATAAAGGATGCAAGAGCTTTCCCTGATTAGTACCAACATAGAGTTATTGATGAAGCAGAATTAGGAACGAGTTAATGCAGTTGCTCATCAACCTTCGTGAGAACCCATGTACGAGGAGCCTTACTATGAGGAGGAAACTTGATTTATTACTGATGACATGGGAGTTTCCGGACCAACGCCCAAGGGTCAATCAGGACTATTGGTGCTATGGTCAAGGAAACAAAGGTTGAACTATAACAGGGATGACGCCTTCAAATACAACAATCGTGGAGGATACAATGATAGAAACAGGAGCAATAATAGAGATACCGATTGGGATCGCAGAGATAATTACAGGAATGGTCCTTGTGCTCCATCACATAATTGTGATATAGTTACTGGTAGTTCCAGAGTTGAGGAGATACTTGATCGACTATTGAAGAAGGCTGACACAAGGATGTGACCTTGAGGGGCATGAAGTCTGACATCTCTAGTATTAACCAAAAGATCGAGTCTCATTCTATTACTATCAAACAGCTGAAGCAACAGTTTGGTAAAATATCAACTCAGCTCAACTGTGATAGAGAGGTATATTACCTAGCAACATAGTTTAGAATCCAAAGAATGAGGGGCAGTGTATGGCGGTGAGTACTCGTAGTGGTAAGCAAACCGTTGATCCTCTTATGCCGGTTGATGATGATGATGTTCGAGTGGAGATAGTTGCGGTCAAAGATGCAGAGATCAGAGATAATCGTGGCAAGGATGGGGTGAGTAATGTTGTACTGATGCCAAAGAAGTTGAAGCCTATTCCTAGAACTCCTCCTCCCTTCCCTCATAGAATAAAAAAGGAGGAGGGTAAATTCAAGCACTTTGATTCCATACTAAAACAACTCTTCATCAACATTACTCTCATTGAGGTATTTGAGCAGATGCCAGAGTATGCGAAGTTCATGAATAACTTGGTCACAAACAAGCATACTGTAAGCCAAGAGCTCTCCCAAGAGCTTCAACATTGCAGTGCGATTGCTATGTGTTCCATGGTGCAAAAATAAGAAGATCCCAGTGTATTTATCATATCCAGCATTGTGATTTGATGTTCTTTCATTCAAATGGGGTCGGTTAGCTTGGGAAAACATGTAAAATCAGATTTGATGGGGTTGTATGGACACATTGCATGTGGCATGTTGGGTCTTTGTTGAAATCATGTGGGGGTGTATCAAGTATTGCTTTGATAATGAATTAATTGTTAAAAATGTCATTTGGGATCCATTTTGATAGACTTAGAAAATTTAATTTTTGGTTTTTTTCACTTTATAGGGTCTTCTATGGCTCGTGCAACATTCCAAGAGTCGTAGTTGCCTCTCATATGAAATTCCAGAAACTTGAAGTTTTTGAGATTCTATCAGATGAGACATTTTATAACTCGTAGATAGGTCTCGTAGATCCCTACCTGTAAAAGTTCAACAATGGATTACATCTATGACTTGGTCTATGACTCATAGAATATTCTACGAATCGTACCTGTTCTCATTGATGCAAATTCTGTAGCGAAAATTTAAGCACTCTATTTCTATGAGGGCCTTCTATGGCTAGAAGTTTTTACTTTGGTCCATAGAAGTGCCATTATTGACCTATGTTTTTGCTTTTCATTCCTTGAGTTGTGAGGCTAACGATGTATGGTAACTGTGTACGTTTTAGGTACTATGGCTCAAAAACCTAGAAGAGAAGAGATCAAGGCCCTTCAGTAGAGACTACGAGTTGAGCCCTTGGAGGATTAGGGCACCTCCGAGACTAGTGGATCACTTGAGGAGCTCAGTGTACAGCTTGACCCGAACACTTAGCGACTACAAACCCGGGTTGCCGCCAAATTCAGTTAGGCCCAGACCTAGGCTATCGTTACTGACTCTCCCCAGTTTGAAGAGGGAGGCAACAAAGATAGTAGTTCCATTTAAATGACTTCTTCCATAGAGGAGTTTGAGTTAGAGTCCGGCGATGAGATGGAGATAGAGTCCTCTGCACTGCCTCAGGCATCATTATCACCTCCAGAGGCTCTATCTTGCCGATGGTGTATTTAGGTCATGTAGGCCATCTACATAGAGGGCATACAGTAGAATAAGCGAACCCAACCAACTTGTTCTATTTTTGAGGAGCCCTGGATCATCATTTCGGGATTGGACAGTGTCCCAGGCCTATAGGACACTATTAGCAGATATGGGCTCCAGTGGCTGGCCAGATTATCAGGGAAGTACTCCCTGGCTATGATTCTGGAGTTTTATGCATCGTATACTGTCATAGTTCTCAGTAGTATTCTTAAAGGGAAGTAGCCCCTCACGCAGCACAGACTGACACATAATAGAGTTAGGGGTCGGCAGGTGGACATCTCCAAGACTACCATCCATCGCATGCTATTCAGCCTGAACTTCCCAACCCCCTAAATTGATAGCTGAGTATGATAGAAGATGCAGGCAAACCAAGCATAAGGCCCTGATGAGAGATCAGGCCCAAAGGGCCAGTTTGATGATATGGCCGCTGACCAGATTGCAGAGCGGGGGCCCAGACCCTGAGTGGATAACTATATAGGTGGAGCCCATCAAGAAGGCTTTACTTAGCTTCACCGCCAAATTTTGGTGGGCTTTGGTAAGATCAGATCTGGCCTACACTTGTTGATAATATACTAACACTGAAGCATGTTGTTTTGGTTGCCAACATCTTGGTTGGCTATACGATGAATTGGGGCCAACCATATTGCTGAGCAGAAACTCAAGGTGGCCATGAAGAGGTCCACCTTTATCCCCTTCCTATGCTTGAACTATAGACTCTGTATAGAGTTGAAGGTAGAGATTCTACATCATCTGGACTTGTTGATAGAGGTTCAAAGGACTTTAGATGCTAACCTGATCAAGGATGAGGATAATTCGGTGACACTCAAGCGAGCACCACGCCCCATACATAGATACCAGAGATGTTTGCTATGATGCCACCATTTGAGCCTCTATACACCACAATTGTTACTGCTACTACTGATGAGGGCCCCCATAGGCTGAGGTCGATATGGAGAGAGGGACTACTAATACTACTTCTGCACCAAAGCCCGTGCCCACACCGACAGTACCTGCTGGCATGGTCTATCGGCATCCATTCAGACCATGGTGTAGAGACTGGCTTACACCGAGTCTTAGTTAACTCACTTGCTAGAGCAAATAAGGCCCTGGGCCTACTAGGCTATTTCAGTGCATGAGGCTCACATGCAGGCATTCACGGTAGCCATTATCCAGGACGAATTCACACCCATCGATGCTTATATAAAATGTTTTTGAGAGGTGATTCAAGCAAAGCCTCAGCACAACATAATCTGTAGATATATCGGCCCTTCAAAAGGAGATCCAATAACTCTGGGTTAGCATGACAGCAGCTTTGGCAGCACTAGTAGTATTCCTACAAATTGATCCCTCGGTGTGGTGGTTGATGTATTTACTCCTAAGGATCAATTGTGGACTTCCGTTAGGAAGAGGCCTAACATTGATGATCCAGATATGGTGAGACTGTGGGCAAGGATGATAGAGAATTAGGAGTTAGAGCTTGTCATGATGCACTCGAGGTAAGATAAGAAGTTGAGGTGGGCTCGTGAGCTTGAGAGAGTGAGGGGTGCTGGCCCCTCTAGACATACTTCTACTACTGAGGAGTCCACTAAGCTGGTTGAGGGTGGCCAGACTCTGCTAGAGACCGGTGCTTAGGCTCCCAGGTATGGTTTTTGACCCCTGCGCTTTACTATTTTGTTTTATGCATTGAGAACAATGCAAGCCTTTTTCAATGGGGTATGGGTAGTTATAGGCCTCAATGAAGTCTAAGTTACCTTGGCTTATAATTATCCCAATTTTCAAATCTTAGAGGTTTTCTTGCCTGTGCTATTTTTCTCCAAGGATATTTAACTTTTGTTAAACCGACATGGTTAGGATGTGTAGGTA
The DNA here is from genome assembly GCA_026153255.1 of Solanum medicagineum. Taxonomy (NCBI): domain Eukaryota; kingdom Viridiplantae; phylum Streptophyta; class Magnoliopsida; order Solanales; family Solanaceae; genus Solanum; species Solanum medicagineum. The sequence goes on along the minus strand of JAPFFP010047311.1, from coordinate 21,431 downwards.
GTATTAATAGCATGTAGTACTGATATCTATGGCATAGGTTTGTTTTCTATGAAAAATGATACCCACCAAATTTTTTGTTAGTTAGTCTTGATAGCAAGAATGCATGTTTAATTGTTCGACAGTTTTTGTTCTGATAAGTGAGGAATAATTATGATGAAAAGCATTATTCGAGTGTTTTTGTTAATAATGTAATCAGTGACATGTGGGTGTGAGCTTTCTTTGCTAAATTCATATGTTGTGTTTTTATTAAGAACATGCCCTATTACTCTTACTTAGACTATAGGTTAGTTGGTTATGAAAGGATCTTAGGCCATTAGTCATACTAGTCCACTTAGCCTAAAGTAACCAACTAAATGTGTAAAGTATACCTTGATCCTAATGTTTGAGCCTTGAATGTACCTTTTCATGGTAAAACATAAGTTGCCAAGCCTTGTTAGATGTAAAATCCTAAAATTGGCCCTGGTCCTTCCTTGAACATTGTGCACATTGAATGAGACAAAAAGCTTAAGTTGAGGGTGGCAATCAAAAGTGGCCCTGGTTCCTAGGTTGGATATTATGCACCTTGAATCAAGCAAAAAACCTAAGTTGAGGGTGGCTAGTGCAAAGGTAAGCACATAAATGAGGTGGAAGCTAGTAATACATGGAAAAAGGGATAAAAATGTGTTCTGTGAATGTATAGAGGCAAACATATGGTATTGGGTATGGAATTTGAATGTCTTTTGTGAGAGTGAGTGATCTTGTGTAGTACCAAGCATTGAGTCTGAAAATATCATCCTGAGAGGGATATGGGACTTCTTTCCGTGAGGGTATTTGTAATGCATTGTTGATATTGGACTAACCCAGTGAGTGTTAGTAATAATTTCTTTACTTGTCGTAGTTGCACTGTCACATATGTTGATCTGTATTGGTTTGCTTGATAGCTATCTGGTGTGCTTTGAAAAGTGGTGTTGGTATCGGTGCCTGAGGTTGATATGATTATGTCATTAGATTGAGGTCCCTGTGTTACTATACTGCTATTTAGATTCAGTCAATCGCTTGAAGACAAGCAACAATTTTAAGTTGAGGGTGTTGATGTGTTGTCAAAATATAGCACATTTCATGCTTAAAACTCGTAATTTCGTGTGTTCTCATAGCGATGTTAGTAGATTTGATATGTTTTTATGTTTGTTTTGCAAGATTACAAAGTTGGAATGATTTTTGGGCTAAGTGTGCAAAGATTGCTAATATACGATAACCTTTACGGGGCATGGAATATTCCATGGGCTGTAAAGTTGGTTTCGTACCAACATCAAGTGAAGGTGGTTTTCTGAAGTTGAGTCTACGAACATGCAGACGAGCTGTAAAAAGTTTCTATGAGTTGTAGATGATGGGTCGTACCCTGAGGATTAAAAAGCAGGGAGTTACTGAAACGTTATCAGAAAAAACCCTCCACGGGCCATAAAACTTTAGACAACCCATATATGGGTCTCGTAGAAGTCATCCCCATAATTGTTGAAGGAATCCATGAAGGCCTGACTATGGGCCGTAAAACTTCATATGGCTCGTAGAAGTGATGATAGAACTTGTTGACCCAGTTCTCCTATTTCATTTTAGTTTTGTCTTTGAAATACTATAAATAGATTCTTTTTAGGTTATTTTTCATAAGGAAAAGTGTAGAACAATACAAAACTTCAAAGAGTCATTGTGAGACAATTGTGAAACATTATTTTATGTTCTTTAATTCAATCTTGTGATTCTTAGGCAAGAGCTTGGATTGCTTGCTCTAAATTTTATTGTGTAAGTGATCAATTATTTTATTCGAAATCATAATTCTTGCATCTACACTAATAAAAAGTAGCTAAATCCACAACTAGGGTTGTGGGAACCATGAACAGTTAACAAAGTAAAACTAGATAATTCATAATCTTGAAAAGTGTCCATACATGTATTAATTAATTCTCTTCAGTTTGAATGATTGTTAATGGTGGCCAACGGTAGAACTCACCTAGTGTTACTGACTTGATCAAGGTAGTAATAAATAGGAAAAAAGATTAATTAACAGGATTCAATTGATGTTTCTTGTCTAATCAACCAAACTTGATCAAAGGGAGGTCGTACTGGAACAATATGTATAGGTTAGTAATGTCACATTGCGGGAATGGATCAAATAACGTAGTGTATTTTGCCTCTTTCTTGGATCAAAGAGTTTGGTAAACTTAACTTATCATTCTACATGCTACACACAAGAAAAGAATTCATTTATCTGGAATATCGAGTAAGGGAATCATGGAGAACATAATACCCTAGTTACTCTTCATACTGATTTCAATTTTTTTTAGTTTAGGATTACCTTCCATAGTTTTTACAAACTCCCCCCCCCCCTCCCAGGGAGATAAGTAGGTTAATCCACCCGAATTACTTGAAATTTCTCTAAGGTTGTCCTATTCCCCGTGGGATCAACCCTAACCTTGATTAGGTTTTGTATCTTGATAATGACCACTTTAGCCTTTAGAAAGGAGGTGTTGCTTGGGCGACATCAAAGTCCCATATGACGCACCCCGTCATCGTTAAGCACCGGTGGTCATGTCTGTAGAGTCCAAGTCCTAGGCGATGATCCCCATGGTTCGTGTCCCGGTGCCCATGATTGTGATGCCAGGTGATGGATGCAAATTCTGAGGACCGAGCACTGGCTGAGATTTGGTTCCACTCTGGGTTTGAGACAATACTATTTGTTCAGAGAGAGATATGTTAGATTTTACCGGGTCTGAGACCCGATTAAATATAGGTTTTGGACATCGTTGGTTATATTTTAGGTCGAGGACCCCGCTTATTCCATCTTTAGGGGGTGAGGGCCCGTGATTGAATGTTAGATGAGACACATTGTTTATACAAGGGGGATTCGTTCTCCTACGGTGGATACGTCCCAAGTTACGCATGTATATATTTTAGATCAGGTGTCATATACGCGCACAGGGTCGAGGATCCGATTGACATGTGATTTTTTGGGTGAGGCCCCGTGATTGATTACCCATGGATACGCATACCTATTCATACCTTGATTATGCGTGGGCGTACCCTCTTGGCTTATAGGGGCTCAGGGGCATTTATGCTTCGACACTAGGGCCTTACACCCATGTACAACCGACCTGTGATCATATGTGATATTTGCAGTTGGGTTCTATTGTGATTCGATTGATCAGATTGTGAGTGGTTGCACCTTCTTGTCTTATGGGGCCCAGATGGGTGACCAACAACACCTCTGGCTTCATCACAGTCTCCTTCTTTTTGATAGCCGTCTCTTGTACAATCAATCTATAAAACTCGAATAATGATGAGGAGGTGACATAGTAAGAAATAGGTGAACCTGATTTACAAAACTCGAATAATGAGAAGGTTGACACAAAGGAAGAAACATAAACTTTTGTTGTTGGATATGTTGATGAGTCATTGGTGGAACAGAGCTCAAATAATGAGCAGAAGGTCAGAAGAGAAGAAACAGTAGCTTTTATTGTTCGATCTATTGATGAGACATTGGTGGAACAGAGTTTGAATGATCTTGAGGAGGTCAAAAAGGAAGAAACAGTAGCTCGTGCTATCGGATCTTTTGATGAGCCATTGGTGGAAAGAAGAATCAACCTTAGTAGACCTCAAAGAAAAGCTAACAATCATCCATAAGGGCCAGCTAGGGAATAATCAGATGAAAACGACACAAACGTGAGAGAAATGATACTAAGAATTTCATCATACTTGATGGTTGGACTACTGAAGTTTGTGTTTGAGAGACTGGAATCTCTTCTAGTTAAAAAGATACGGTAATTTAATAATTATTTTGGAATTTCATTTATATATTTTTTATAAAATGTTTAATTAATTTGTTAAACTTGCAGATATGTTCTTAATTTTGCATACACTAATCTTTATATGATTTTATTAGAAATGAAAATTTTGATTTTAGAGCTAAATCAAAAGTCTTGGTAAATTTACGTGACTATTAGATTATTGTAATCAAATTCTATTTTTAAATTTACTTTTAATTGTTATTTTTAATTATCAATAACTTTATATACACCTCGGAATCTAATCATTAATTATAGATCTGTTAAGAATTTCATGATTTGACGATGATTAATTTTCTTTTTTGTAATACGTTTTAAAATTAATTTATTGCAGTACCACATTGAAACAAGTACTATCAAAGCCTGGAGTCCAAAGCTATGTATAATCCAAAGAAATGGTACGTAAATATTTTTTCATATATATATATATACAGTTAATTATATGATTTTTTCACTTTATTTATTAATTGAGTGACCATCAAAATAATCCATTCATTGTATTAATATTCATTTTTATTTGATTATGTTATCAAAGTGTTTGGATTCATGAATTTTTGTAGGAGGAAAGCAAATTTAACAAGAATGAGATAGAGGACAAATAGTTATATTTTTAAACCAAAAAAAGGTTGAAGCCTTGTATTATTAAACCAAAAAGTAGTAACAAGCTCAAAAAAAGCCCAATCTAGTGAAGGTCTTGTAAAAAGACTAAAATTAAACTGAAATTAAAAAATAAACAGAAAGTAAAGATAACTTATTCCCTAGAACATTCTAAATTGGAAAAGGAAAGTATGTCGACCTTTCCGATTCCAGACTTGTCTCAGATCTTCTTCTTCGACTTACTGTATATGTCTTATTTCTCACTCGTTGCATGTTCATATGATGAACCATGGAGGAAATTCGTCGCTCGCACTGCTATAGACTTGGATAGATTTCATTTTCACGTAAAAAATTCTCATTGATGCCTTGAAATCTAATTCAGTGAAGACTTCTTCAACCTAGTGCAATGAGTGACCAAGGAACTCCCCAAACCTATACTTGATAAACTTGTGAGAGCTTTGTATCAGTGTATTTCTGATGGGCATGCACCTTCAATTTCATCCCTGATTTGTTGGTTCCAGATAAGTTCTTTTTCCACTCTTTCAAAATTTTTCTTAATAACAATCACAAGATTAGCCTAAAATTTCTAATCAACAGGTTGAGCCCCAAGTAGCTAATAACATTGTTCAATTAGATGTTTAGGGCTTACTCATGACCGTCAGGGCTAATCCATCCGTTGTTACTGATTTCTTTAGTTGAGAACTGTTACACCTGAATGTGATATGCCTAAACTATTTTGCATTTTCACAGTCCGAATATTTTGGAATTGATGGATATTTAGTAGTAATAATGCTTTTCCTTGAGTTGAGATCTGTTCTATATCTTGATAATCTAATAACTTTTTACTTGTATAAAAGAAAATTAAGTTAGAAAAAAAAGTTGTCACCTTATTTCCTTCCCTCCAGATATGTTGAAATTTCACTTCTCTGTCCCACCTCTGATCATTTATTTGCTGAATCTCCAAAATAATCCTCTAAGGACTCTGCCAAACACTAGATAAGAAATTAAGAGCGAGTAATGAATCAGTTTTCATTACCATAAGTAGCCAGTTGTAACCAATACATAACCTCAGAGCTTCCTTTATGGCCCATATTTCAGCTTCTATGCTTTATTTAATTGCTAAATAATACAAGGCAACATACACAAGCTCTCCGTTCCAATTAATTCTACAACAACCACTGATGCTAGGACCAAGATTACCCTTTTAGGCACCATCAGTATTACATTTAAACCATCCTGCCTTAGGGAAACTCCAATAAACAATTTTGGGGATAACTATGGGCGTATATCCTCCCAGGCATTGTACAAGCTCAACCCAATCTTCATGAATACTTTTCAATAAGAGGATATAAGAACCCATCTAACTTGTGCAAACATCTGCTAACCACTACCCCCAAACCCTTTGAACTCCAATTATCACCATGCCTAATTTTATTCATCCTCTTCTAAATCCCCCATAGAATGAAGCATGGGACAGCACTAAACAATGTTTCAATTTACTAGAGCATTGAGCATTCCACCAATTATATATAGTGTCCTTTAAAAAAATTAAAAGGACCCTTAATTCCTGCTCCTCCTGCAAATTCATTCCACATATTATGAGCAGCTGGACATGATAAGAATAGATGGTGGAATGTTTCATGCACCCTTTGATCATATCACAACAAAAACACACAACCTCATCATTCAATCGCTCCCTACTCCAAAATTCCCCAATAGGTATCCTCTTCTTAAACATCACACAAAGAAGGATATTTTAAAAGGGATCCCTTTACTCCATATTTTTGTAAAATACACTTTTGATGAGCTTGGAGCACTTAAAGCCTACAAGTTGATTTAACAGTGAAAACTCCTGAATTTGTAAGCATCCAAAATGGAGTATTCTTCATCTCCTCTAAAGACCCTATTCTAATCCCATTGAGAATCTAATAAGTCACCTCATCAGAAATGCAGTCCCAATTTGTCCCCATTCGATCTACCCTCCTCTATTATCTCCTCGACATACCTCTCCATTACTTAAGAAGAATAAGTGACAGGTAAATGAAAGTACAAATCACCAATTTTAGTTCAGTTATCATACTGATGACTGCTATGCCCAATTAATTTTCCACCAAATCTCTTGATCAAAATAATCCCTTTCTTTCAACATATGTTTCCTAGTTTGAGAACCTCCTTTCTATTTTACTATTTGTGGTCTCAGCCTCTTATAATATTTGTTCTACATAAAATTAGACCTCATAGACTTCTTTTTTCTAAAGCTCCACTATAATTTGTCAAATAAAGCCCTAGACACCTCAAATAATGGCCTAAAATCTAGCCTCCCCCCCCCTCTCTTTTTAGGTAAGCACGTCTCATTCCATGCCACCCAATATTTATTATTGCCCTCCTCTTTAAAATTCTATAGGAATCTCACAAAGATTCTATGCAAGTCATGTAAAACACACTTAAAAGGAATGAGCATAGAAAGCTGATACGTAGAAACACTTTGCATTACACTATTAATCAGTATAGCCTTACCACCAAAAGATAACAGTTTTCCATTCCAGGCCTGAAACATAGATTGAAACTTTTTAATTAACTCCATGAAATGTGCCTTCCTTTTCTTTCCATAACCCATAGGACACCCCAAATAGGTTAACGGGAATTTACCTCTATGAAAACCACCCTCTAGACATCCTCATATGCAGCCTTGTGATAGACATAAGAAAGCAGTCTTCGCCTTATTAATTTTCTATCCTGATTGGGATTCATACTCACCTAGAATCTTCATAAATAGTCTCAAAGAAGTACCATTTGCTTTAACAAATATAACTGTATCATCAACATATGACAAATGATTAATCAGTTCACTCCACTTTGGTAAAGTATATGCCTGAAAATTTGCACAAGTAAATAGATTATGTAAGGTCCTAGAAAGGAACTCTACCACTAAAATGAATAGAGAGGGGGATAATGGATCTCCCTTTTTTTACCCCTTTTGTAGAATGAAAAAGTCCACAGGCCTGGCCATTAATCAGTATGGATACCAGTTTGTTAGCAATAAACCTCCATATTTTATCAGTGAATATCTTATCAAAGCCCCTTTTGCTCAATACAACAGTCAAGAAATCTCATTCCACTCTATCATAAGTCTTAGTCATATCCAATTTAATAACTACATTAGTCACCTTGTTTCTCTTCCTTATATCCACAATAATTTCCTGTGCAAGAAGAACATTTTCTAAGATACTTCTCCTTTTAACAAATCTAGATTGGTTGGTAGAAACAAGATTGGGCATATATCGCTCAAGCCTATCATGTACAATTCTTGAAATTATCTTCTTCATAAAATTACTAAGACTTATAGGCCTGAGATCTGAAAATGTTGTTACCTTATCCTTTTTTGGGATCAACACCAGATTATTATGTATGATGGATTGAGGTAGTGTCATTCCCTGAAAAAAGGCTAATTGTTATGCCCCGATAGGGTAGCTAAGATGTGGCTAGCACTCAGAGACTATTGGTAGTCCCCAAGTAAACTACTTTGCCTTGTCACATTCAATCAATTAATAATTATCATATCAATAGAAGATTAAAGAAAAATAAAGGCGGACAATCTAAATTAAAGGTAATCAAAACAAATCAACAGGAATATTATGAAGAAGCTAGTCAACAATATCTAAGTCATCAAATCCAAATCTAGTACTATCAAGCCTCTATCTAAATTGTTTATATGGTGCCATTACAGATCCACGACTACCTCAAAACAAAATAAACAAGTTTAAAAGTCTGACTTTAGAGCCAGATGAAATAATATGCATCCCCCAACTCGAGGAGGACTCACCAATCAGCTGAAATAAGACGAAGATCTTCAATAGAGCACATGTTAATGATCTATGGTACCTATCTATGCATCATGAAAGGATGCAGGCCCAAATGGATATCAGTACGTAGAATGTACAAGTATGTAAAATAGGTGACTGAAATAGATATAGATAGAATAACAATAACTCAAAAATCCTCAATCAAGATGACAAATGTCTACCTAAAGCAAGAACAAAGAGTACAATGATCAATCAACACAATCCAAATCAATATGATCCAATCATGTAAGAGTACTATCTGTATGGAACCTATCTGTGAGTTTCTCTTATTTGACAAGAATCACTTATGAGACAGCGATTGCACAACAATGCCACAACCATTCGGTACTTGCCAGGGTAACGAACCAATCGATCCATAATGGATCCAATCAACCAAGTCCTCTATTATTTTAGGGACCTATCAAGAGGGACACCCGACTTAATGGTATCCTCCCTCTCCTATGTTTGGTGACGTACTTATTGAGTTTGAGTTAGACATACTCTTACTCAATTTAGTGCTCGATAATCCTCCTAGACTCAAGGCTCATAAGACAATCACTCTCAATCAATAAGTTTCGTTGGACATTTGTCAACTCAATTCATCATATCAACTATCGGCTCTTTGATTAGGGACACTCTTCTAGGGTTAGCTAATGATTCATCAAGACTCTCCATCATGCATTATTCCAACTCATAATGTTCAGAAAACAAAATTATAGTTAAAGCATTGATGAATTCTATATACTCTTTAGGCTCACATATACTCATGCAAACTCATTTAACTGAATTATATAAAAGTAAAAAGGATTCATGTTAGGGTTCATGTAGTAAGGAAAAATCATCAATTTCAAGTATTGAATTTATAAAAATAGTAATTCATACACGATCATATAGGAATACATTAGGATTTTTGAGAAGCCTTCAAGAAACATTCATGGGAGACTCAATTCATTCACAACTCTAGCAATTTGGGGTTTTGGGGCACATAGAAGAACAAAATCCATGTTATAGTTAGCATTACATATCCTTCAAGAAACATTCATGGGAGACTCAATTCATTCACAACTCTAACAATTCGGGGTTATGGGATACATAGAAGAACAAAATCGATGTTCTAGTTAGCGTACCTAGAATTTTGAATCTTCAACCAACTTGGAAAAAACTCCTGAGGTTATATTCAAACCCTAGCCTTTTTCTCCCTTGGAAATTCGCTCTAACTTTGAGAGAGTGTTTTGGTGTAAAAAGGTTGAACTGACATGTTGAAGGATTTAATTAGGTGTAAAAACGTCAGTTTTAGGCTTTAAAAGGGTGGAAAAGGCCAAAATACCCTTTTTTAAAAAGCCATCAAAAGTTGTCTATGGGCCGTAGAAACTTCCACGGCCTGTATAGACTCTTCCATAAACTTTGGGGCAAATTTTCAGGGTCCTTTGATCAATTCCACGAGCCCAATCTATGGCCTGTAGAAGTTTCTACGATCTATAGATTGGTCAGAAGAATCTAGGACCAAAAATTGAATTTTCAGGACTTTTTTTCCATGATTTAGCAAACAGGACATACTTTTATCCGTGTCCCATAATAGGTTTCGTATGTCCAACTCTACTCCATCAATCTTTAGTAAAATTGTCATAACTTTTGACTCTGAACTCTAAATGAGGTAAGATCATTTGCGTTGGAAAGCTAATTCAAAGATATTTCATTTGGTAGGTCATGAGTCACCTAATTATTTGTCTATTAAAATTTTGAATCACTTAACTTCACCCTTGTATAATCTAACACTAGAAACTCAATTTATAGGAAAGTTTTGAACTCGGTTAAGTACTATAGATCCCGTATGACCCTAATCCACTTCCCATATGTAAGAATGAGTCTTGAAATATAGGCGCATGTAGAAATAGAGCTATGGGGAGTCACAATATCTCCTCCTTGGAAACATTCGTCCGTGAATGATGAGAAACTAGGAGAACCATTAAGCAGGAACTGAAATACTCGGATACTTGAATACTGATATTTCAGAAATCAACTTCAACTCAGGATTCAAAATTAAAAGGCTATTTATAACATCATCATTAGGCATGAATACACTTAAAGACACGCATACTCAAACATAGACTCAAGAGGAGCATCAACTCAGAGATAAGGACTCAACTCAACAATGGGAAAGTAACTCAGAGAGCAGAATGAATCATTTCCATCAATTTCATCATTAAAAGGCATGAATAGGGGCGGGTATCTAGCTTTCATATCCTCTTTAGCTTTCCGTGTAGCTTCTTCAGTGGATTAACTTCTCCACAACACTTTTACTGATGCGACCTCTTTAGTTCTCAACTTATGAACCTGACAATTAAGGATATGGACAAGGATCTCTTCATAACTCAAACTATCCTTCACTCCAATGCTTTTAACAGGCACAACTAAGGATGGATCTCCCAAACACTTCTTAAGCATAGAAATATGAAAGACCAGATGGATGGGTGCTAACTTTGGTGGCAGCTCTAACTCATAAGCTACATTCCCCACTCTCTTCACAATTTGGTAGGGACCAATGTATCAAAGAATCAAGTTTCCCTTCTTTCTGAATCTCATTACACCCTTCATGGGTGACACTTTCAAGTATACACAATCGTTCACTTTGAACTCTACGTCCCTTCTCCTAACATCAGTGTAGGACTTTTGGCGACTCTGTGCGATTTTTAATCTATCATGAATAATATTTGCGTTCTCCATAGCCTGATGTACTAAATCTAGCCCAATTAATCCTACTTCACCTACCTCAAACCACCCGATCGGTGATCTACATCTCCTACGATATAGGGACTCATAAGGAGTCATTTGAATGCTCGAATAAAAGTTGTTGTTGTAGGCAAACTCAATTAGTGGCAAGTGGTCATCCTAATTTCCTTTTGAGATCAATTATGCAGACCCTCAACATATCTTCCAAAGTCTGCATCATCTGCTTTTCCTTACCATCAGTCTGAGGGTGGAAGGCAGTGCTAAGGTTTACCTTCAAACCTAGCCATTTCTGAAAGGGCTTACAGAATTGGGCGGTGAAAAATTGGGCATCTCTGACTGAGGTGATAGACAAGGGGACTCTATGAAATCCAACAATCTCCTTTACAATCAAGCATAATCCTCCATATTGTTAGTCGTCTTTAAGACTAAGAAGTGAGTAGATTTAGTCATTCTGTCAACTATTATCCAAATTGAATCATGTTGTCTGCGAGACCTCGATAGACCTTTGATGAAGTCCATTTTGATTATCTCCCACTTCCACTCTAGAACCTCAAAGTCTTGAGTTACTCCATATGGCCTTTGATGCTCAACATTCAATTGTTGGCAATTCCGGCACTAGGAGACAAACTCAGCAATATCTCTTTTTATTCCACTCTAGCAGTAGACCTCCCTTGCATCATGGTACATCTTAGTTGACCCTTGGTGAATGGAATATTTGGAATCATAGGCCTCTACCATGATCGTCTTTCGAAGACCATCAATATCTGAAACACAAAATCTGTGTTGGCACCTCAATACTGTATCTCCCCCTTTGGCAAAAGCCATTACTTCATGCTTATATACTACTTTTTTCAATTAGAGTAAGATAGGATCTTGGTCTCGCTTCTCTTTTACCTCTACTATAAGGGATGATGTGGAGCCATTATGCACAAGTATTTCACCTTCACTAGATTCACCAAGTTAAACTCCTAATCGCGCTAGTTTGTCCACTTTTTTAGCCAACTCCTTCTCTTCTTCCACATGAGCAGTGCTCCCCATAGACTACCTACTAAGAGGATCAACAACCATATTAGCTTTACTTAGATGGTAAAGAATGCTCATGTCATAGTCCTTGAGTAACTCAAGTCATCTCCTTTGCCTCAGATTAAGCTCCTTCTGGGTGAAAACATATTGCAGGCTCTTTGTGAACATATCGAAATGCACTCCATATAGATAGTAGTGCCATAGTTTGAGAGAAAATACCACTGCCACCAATTCCAAGTTGTTTATGGAATAATTCTTCTCATGCAATTTGAGTTGCCTGGAAGCATAAGCAACAACTTTATCATTCTACATCAATACGCATCTCATTCCCACTTTGGAGGCACACAATAAATAACAAACCCATCAGTTTCTTCGGGCAAGGACCACACTAGGAAGTAGTCAACCTTGTACTTAAATTTTGGAAACTATTCTCATACTCATCAGACCATTGAAACTTGACCTTCTTCTAAGTCAGTCTAGTCAACAGTGTGGATATGGAATAAAATCCTTCAACAAGTTTGTGTTAGTAGCTCACCAAATCCAAAAAGCTTCTTATTTCATTCGGAGAGGTGGGTCTAGGCCAATTCTTGACCACCTTAATATTTTGAGTGTCCACTCATATACCATTGCTGGAAACCACATGGCCTAGGAATGCCATAGATTTGAGCCAAAACTCACACTCTAAAATCATTACATATAACTCATTATCCTTGAGTGTCTGCAAAGTGATTCTAAGGTTATTAGCATGCCCCTCCTCATCTCTGGAATACACCAATATATCGTGGATAAATATGATTACGAACATGTTAAGAACTATTTGAATACACTATTCATCATGTCCAAGAAGGTTGCAGGTGCAATTTTCAACCCAAAGGGCATTACTAGAATTCAAACTGACCATATCAGGTTCAACAAGCCATCTTTGGGATGTCACATTCTATCACTCTCAACTGGTGATAGCGTGATCTAAGGTCTATCATGGAAAACACAATGGCACCTAGAAGTTGGTCAAACAAAACATCTATCCTTGGAAGAGGATACTTATTCTTGACACCGTATTCAACTGGCGATAGTCAATACACATTTAGAGGGAACCATTCTTCTTTCGCAAAATAATACCAAATCACCCTATGGTGAGACACTTTCCCTAATAAAGCCTTTCTGTAGCAAATCTCTCAACTGCTCTTTCAACTCTGCAGGGGCCATTCTATAAGGTGGAGTGGAGATAGGATGGGTGTCAGGAACAACATCAATTCCGAAGTCAATCTCCCTATTGGGAGGGACTCCTGGCAGATCCATAGGAAATACTTTAGGAAATTCATTCACAATCTGAAAGACTCAAGGGTAGGAGGCTCAACATTGTCAGACTTGACTAGCACGAGATGGTAGACATATAAATAACTTTGAAATTATCGTTCTGGCCTTAAGTAGGAAATAAACTTACCCTTAGGCACAATAGAATCACCCTTCCACTCTATGACAGACACATTTGGAAACTGGAATTTGACAATTTGGGTTCTATAATCAACAGAGACAAAATAGGCGTGAAGCCAGTCTATGGCAAGAATCACATCAATGTCAACTATCTCTAACTCAATAATATCAGTAAGAGCATCCCTATAATAAATGGACACTACACAATCTTTATAAACTTCTCAGCTAGAATAGACTCGTCAACCGAGGTAGAAACAGAAAATGGCTCAAGCAAGCACTCAGAAAGGATCCCAAATCCACCAGCCATATAAGGAGTGACGAAAGACAGAGTGACATCAGGATCCATCAAAACATAACAATCAAGAGGTATAGACTTGAATCATACCCATCTTAACATCTGGGGAGGTTTCCTAATCCTGATGACTACCCATGGCATACAAACTATTTGTAGCCCAACTTGTGTCAGAAGTAGCACCCCTTTGATTTCCTCTAGCTGGTTGTACCATTATAGAAGATAGAGCCTTATCTTCCCACTCTGGACAAAATCTAAAAATGACCCACTTGGCACACTTGTAGCATGAATCTCCTCCCTCAGGTAATTTTTCCAAGTGTAGTTAGCCACATTTGCCACATGGTTTCATACCTTGTGAATTAGAGTTATACTAGCCTGCGACTAAGATCCCTGGGCTCTAAAATTTTGAGACTTCTGCTCATTCTAATTTCTAGGTACCGGTGCACTAGTAGATGAAGGTGCTGACCCGGACTGAACCTTTCTACCATTCACATTCCCTCTCTTCCCAACCTCATGGCTCTAGGTTTTAGCCTTCTTCTTTCTGATCTCCTCCCTATCTTATTGCCTTTCCTCATCAGCTTGCTGCACATAGACCATCAATCTTCCTATGCCCATTTCACTCAAAATAATAGGTCCTCTCCTATGTTTCTTCAGCTACTTGTTCAACCCATCAATGTACAGACCCATCATGCTTCTCATGTAAGTAACCATCTCAGGACCATAGTGAGGAAGCTGCATGAACATAAGACCATATTCCTACACCGTCATAGAGCCTTGTTTCAAATTTAATAACTCTCTTACCTTGGCCTCCCTCAGCTCTCTTGGAAAGAAGTTCGCTAAGAAGGCTCCCTCAAGCATTGTCCAAGTCATAACTTCCAATGGTCATACCACAGCCTAGTAACACCTTTTGGCTGGTAGGCAGCAAAATCAACTCTATCAATCTCGGTCACATGCATCACCTAGAACACCTTCTGCGGCTCATCAATGTAGTTCTCAAGATCCTCATTGGGCGTAGACCTCGTGAACTCGATTAGGTTCATCCTCAAGAACTCTCAAATTCTAGTTGTGTCCTGTGCATCCTGTCAGTCCGCCCCTTGTCTAGCAGCAGGTGTTATCGCAGCCTGGGCCAAAGTAAAGATAGCCTGGCAGAGCTCAGCATTCGAGATATCAGTCTATGGTGGTTGTTCAGGGATGGCTAGGCCTATTGATTCATCCTAATTTCGAGGCTATGGTTGGTTAACATTCTGCCTAGCCGGACACCCTCTTCCTCTAGTAGTTCTTCTTGAAGTCATGGTCGCAGTTTTGCAAACGCGTAACGCACGAATTAGAAGAGGACTTTCATAGAGTTTAACTCTGCAGCACGAGTCAGAATATGAAAAAAATTGTAATCTTTCCTAATACATATAGCCTCCCATTTATAAAGTGCGGTGCACAACACACCCATAAATAAGACTCTACTAGACACTGCTGCACAAACTCCCTAGAATAAGAGGAAGATCTTTAACGGAGAGCCTATTAATGATTTCTGGTACCTGTCTCTACATCATGCAAGGATGCAGGCCCAAATAGACGTCAGTACGTTGAATCTACGAGCATATAAAGTAGCTGAGTGAAACGGATATAGGTAGAATAACAATAACTCAAAAATGTTCAATCAAGATGTCAAATGTCTATTTAAAGCAAGAATAAAGAGTAGACTGAAATACCCCAAAATGTGTTTAGAAAATGCCCATTATCGTAATTTCCATATATCTCAGAATTAGTTCGTGATATCAAAAATACTACTTTATATTCTTGATCAGGGAGAAGAATTGAGTGAAAATTGGATATAACCCGTATTTTTGAGGACCCGTAGCGAAAAATATATTTTGCTAATTTTTAATTTCCAGTGTGCATCCGCGACCAGGACGCAACGCGGACTGGGCGCAAATTAGTGTTATTTCTTCCTCCCCGATGGGTCCGTGTCACAGTCCAGACGTGAACCAGTACATTGTTTCCTTAATTTTCCTGTGTCGGCCAAGAAAATTTGGGTCATAGCCCCATGCCCACTTATGAGTAAAAACATCATACTTAGCTATTTTTCAACTATATATCACTCAATCCCTCACAAATTAAGACTTAACCAAATATCTCGTACCAATTTCAAAGATTTCATGCTTAATTTTAGAACTCAAGGATTCACTTCAAGCTCTAAGTTTCGTCCAAGCTCATCTCAATAAAATCCAAGTTGGAGATATGTGGATTTCATCCATTGGGTCCTTTCACCCATGAACCCCAATCTTACTTTTTTATGAAAATTGCATGTTTTCAAGTTATATTGTCTATAGGTATCTTTTATTATGGATTATGAGTGTAAATTATGTTGGGGTTTTATGAACTGTTGATTTATTATGCATGACTATCTATTTCAAGCTTATACTATCAATTTAGCTTGTCTATTGAGACTATGCATGTTTTGAGCTATGAAACTATGATCTATTATGAGATTTGATGATGGATTTCAAGGCACCCTACAAGGGGGCTTTACTACATGTTGGTGGGTTTATTTACATTAAGTTTTATCTTCTTCTTTCACTCTCGAATTGCATGATTTTGAACTAGTATCATGAACCCACCATGTGTTTGATAAAATGTCAAGTCAAATATTCTTAAGTTATTGATGATCTATTTCATGATTTACAAGTCAAGTGACTATATGATGATTAAGGGCTTTCAAGTATGTATTGAATTCATAAAAAGTATCTATTATGTTATAAGTATCAAGTTAAGCCCTATTTCAAGAATTTTACCTCTTGTGAGCCATTCATGTTAAAGCAAGGGTTCATGTATGATTATGATCTACTCTCATCTTTCAAGTTAGGCTCACTATTAGAGGTCAAGCATGTTTATGAGCTACTCAAGTCATGTTCTTAGAAGCTATTCATGTTATGATTAAAGTATGATTATTTCTAGTATTCCATTGGATTAGACTTAGCACCGATGGATTGAATGTTGGCGTGGACTATCTTCAAGGGTCCATACTCCTTTTCTCAAATTATGTGCCAACATAGGATTATACTTTAGCCATGCTATACTAGTGGATCCATTTATTGCACTTTATCATGAAATCCACTCCAAAATGGGACGAGTTCCCGTAAGGGGGGTTACTTCTCCGAAATGGGGCGGGTTCCTGTAAGGTGAAATATGGTTTACCTTGGCATGTAGACCACCTCTTTACCGATGTCGGGCAATCATCAGGATTCCAAGTTGTAGCTCTCTTAGTCTTACTTTTGTCAATTAGGGTCTCTTCCCACACATGTATTATGTTCTATGCAAGTTGAATTATTTACAAGCATGTTTTACTTCAAGCATTAATCATGCATGCCATATTGAGAGTACACTTATCTTTTGCTTATTGTTATGCATTTTGACTATACTGGCTTATGTCTTGTTGCATTGCATCCTGCATACTTAGTACATTCAAAAGTATTAACGCATACACTATGCCTACAGGATATTACCATATAGGGACCGGTGCATCATTTGATCATCCTCCACGTGGCTAGTATGATCCTTTGAAGCAAGCTATGGTGAGTCCTCAAGTCCGAGGACAATATCTATATTATTCTTTCTACTTTTAGACTTCTTTATGTTAAACATTTGTTACTATGAGGGTGATCTTAGAAAGTTTCTTGGCCCCCGCTCCAGTCCATGTTAGAGGTGTTGTTGGATATTATGATGTACTTATGCTTGAGCTTGCCTCTCTTATGCTTTCATAATTATCAAAGACTTCCATTAATCCCGCTTCCCTTTTTCTTATACCTCTTGTTGTTGTTTACTTTCCTTCCGCGACCAAGAATGTGTGATTGATATGCTAAGAGGCTTGTTTGGGTCCCTTCGGATTTCCATTCGTCATTTCGCGTCTAGGCCCTAGGATTGGGTAGTGACATAGATAATGACCAATCAATAGAATCCAAATCAATCTGACACAATCAAGTCAAAGTACAATCCGAATAGAACCTATCTGGGAGTTTCTCTTATCCGACAATAATCACTTATGAGCTAGTGGTTGTATAATAATATCATTGATGTTGCCATAATTATTTGGTACTTTCTAGGGTAATGAACGAATTGATCCATAATGGATCCAATCAACCAAATCCCCTATTCTTTCAGGGACCTACCAAGAGGAACACCCGATTTAACAATTTCACCCCTCTCCTATGTTTGGCGATGTAATTATTGAATTCGAGTTAGACTTACTCTTACTCAATTTGGTGCTTGATAATCCTCCCCAAACTCAATGTAGATAAGATAATCACTCTGAATCAACTAGTTTCATTGGACATTTGTCAACTCAATTTATCACATCAACTATCGACTCCTTGATTAGGACACTCTTCTAGGATAAGCTCATGACTCATCAAGATTCTTTATCATGCATCATAGTATTCGGGAAACAAAAGTAGAGTCAAAGACTTTAGGAATTCTATATACTCTTAAGGCTCAAATTATACTTGTGCAAACTCATTTAAGTGAATTATATAAAAGTAGTAAGAATTCATGCTAGGGTACATGTAGTAAGGCAAAATCATCAATTTCAAGTATTTAATTTATTAAAATAGTAATTCTTGAAAGATCATATAGGAATACATTAGGATTTTTGTGAAGCCTTCAAAAAACACTCACAGGAGACTCAATTTGTTCACAACTCTAACAATTTGAGTTATAGGGCACATGTAAGAATGAAATCCATGTTCTAGTTAGCTTTACATACCTTGACTTGAACCAACTTGGAAAAACTCATGAGGTTATCTTCAAACCCTTGCCTTTTCCCCCCTTGGAATCTTGCTCTATGTTTGAGAGAGTGTTTTGGTGTAAAAAGGTTGAACTGACATGCTTAAAGATTTATTTAGGTGTAAAAAGTCAGTTTTAGGCTTTGAAAGAGTAGGAAAAGACCAAAATACCGATTCTTAGAAAGCTGCCGAAAGTCATCTACGGGCCCATCTGTGGCCCATAGAAACTTCCACGGCCCGTAGGGACCCTTCTCTAAACTTTGGGCAAATTTCGAGGACTCTAGATTAATTCCACAAGCCCAATCTATGGCTCATAGGAGTGTCTACGACCAGTAGATTGGTTCGTAAAATCTATGACCAAAAATTGAATTTCCAGGACTTTTTTTCACGAATTAGCAGATGGGTCATACTTTAATCTACCGCTAATAATAGGTTTCGTATGTCTAACTCTGCTCTAGCAGTCTTCAGTAAAATGGCTATAACTTTTGTCTCCGAACTCCAAATGAGGTGAAATCACTTGCATTGGAAAGTTAATTCATAGCATTTGGTAGGTCATGGGCCACTTAATTCTTGGTGTGCTACGAGGTATGATCACTTAAAGTCAAACCTTTTATAATCTAACACTGAAAACTCAATTTATAGGAAAATTTTGAATTTGGTTAAGTACTATAGGTCACGTATGACCCTAATCCACCTTCCATATGTAAGAATGAGCCTTGAAACATTGATGCATGTAAGAATAGAGCTATGGGGTGTCATAGCTATAGCAACTCTCATCATATCCTCTACTATAATATCTCAACACTCTTCATAGAACAACCCAGTAAACCCATCCGGTCCATTAGCAGTACTCCCATTGAGAGCCATAGCCACCTTTTTTTACTTCTTCTACAATTGGCAGGCCATTTAATTGGATAGTATCTTCCTGACTGATCATTTAGGGATCAAATCCATTAAAGAGAAGTCATTAATCTACCTACCCCTTGAAAACTAGTCCTGAAAAAATGTCACAGGCTCTGTCATCACCTCAAAACCCTCTGCCCAAGTACCATCAGATCTTTGAACTCTTTTAATCTCCAACCTTTTCCTTCTACCTTTTATAACATTATGAAAAATCTAGTATTTCTATCTCCTTCAGGGAATCACTGCATCCCAACTGTTTGCCTCCAAAAATCTTCCTCATATTTCAAGTATTTAGTAAACTTAACATGAGGTTTATTTACAATACTTTTGTTCTCACCAGTAGGGTTATATTCAAATTTATTCTCTTTCACCTTTACGACTTCCTCCAAATAACTAGTTGCTTAAAGATGTGTCCGAAGTTGTCCTTACTCCATTTAGCTAAGCCCAATTTTGTCTTCTTCATTTTCAGCTTGAAATTGACAAACACATCATCCACAACAGAATGGAAAGACGTCAAATAATTATGGTTATAATCTACTGGATTATTTTCTGTTTTTTCTTTAACATATATGGGCCATTTAATTTGAGTTTAATACATCTTTTTTCTCTTGCAATGTTGGAAATTTTAACTTTTTTTTGTCCAACTAACTTTAACTAATTAAGTCTGTATTATTAAATTTTTCATCAATTTATTGCTCTTACCGTGCTAGTCTTAACTTATTCTTTTACAACCATTGATAATTAATTTTAAACGTGATAGAAACTAAATTATATAATACTTATGCACTTCACTAATTTTTGTTTACTCACAATATTAAAATATTTTTTTTACTTGTCTTATATAGCATATCAAGAAAAAGATTCTTTTTTACATATGACATTAACTACTAATTTTTGATTCATTTATTAAAGAATTATTAATATGATAATAATCATGAGAATAATAGTTAAATATGAACTTTATTTATTAATTACATAAAAAAGTGTCTATTTTGCACAAAGTTAAACTTAACAAAAGGATATTCGATATTATTTTTTGTTACATAATATTCACTAATTTAAATAGGAGTAAATCTGAAAAAGAACAATTAATATTGTTTTAATTATGTAAGTGAGAATTCACTTTTTTGAATCAAAGTGAAAATGTGTAAACTCCATTTATGATGAAAGGGAGAAGTATTTTCACGATCCAAAAATGTACGTAATGACAGTTGCTCAATCCGCCAGAACAAGTCAGCCTAATTCCAATGAGAACAAAACTAACATGCGGAAGTACTAAATAAAGTAGGTAATTAAAAATGGACATCTTCACAAGCTTAAATAAAACCCAAAAGGATCGGTAGTCATATGTACAAGCAACTTTCAATAAAGAAAATCAAAAGAAGTACAAGTTTGAACTATCTTTCTTCTCGAATAGAAGAAAGCATAAAAGAAGATAGTCTGTCATAACAAAAGCTACCTTTCTAATTCTCTTGGGAACCCTTGGATAATCAAGAATAGGTACTACTCATTGTCCAGGCTTAGAACCTACACATATGTAGAAGCAAGGATGAGTATAGGTTGTGTGCATCTTCTCATGGTGCAGGGCTAGGTATAGGCCGCGTGCATTGCGTTAGGTGCTTTGTAGATGCTTCAGGAGACTTTGAACCAAACAATTCTGACATTCTATAGTCTCCTGTCACGACCCAAACTAGGGCCTAGATATGACACGGCGCATGTGGAACCCGAAGGAACCCCAAGTAAGCCTCTTAACATATCATTATACATCCTTGGTTGCAAAAGCAATTAGACAACAATAAAAGAGTAGAAATAAGAGCATAGGGACTAAGTGAAAATCTTTATTTCACAAAAAATCAAGAGAGTCAAGCTTATAGCATCATTACTGTAACACCCCACACTTTACAATATTGGCACAATTCAAAGGAAACCTGACATGAAAAGGACAAATGACGCTAAATTTCAAAAGTGCTCGAATCTTGTGTTAATGGGCCATACGTGCGTCTAACGTTTAAGGGGATCG
>JAPFFP010047310.1:0-10441 GCA_026153255.1 Solanum medicagineum | reverse complement strand
AGTGCCTTTATGTGCCAAGGAAGAATCTAGATTTCATGCCAAGTAATACGAAATCAAGTAGCCTTACATACCTCGCTCTAGGACCTCGCTATTACCTCGAGAAAACCTTCCCTTCCTCCAAATATTTATCTACAACATAGTAGGTCATAAAACTATCATTAGCAGCCAATAGATACATCTTGGCAGCTCAATCTCATGAAAAAACAACACATGGACAGCAAGCATATAATTATAAACCCGAGGGTATTCTTTCAACCTCTCCGCCTCTAATCGCATTTTCTAATACACATTCTCATATACATATCTTATTCAGACCTTTTTAGACCCACTATAGTCTTACAGCACCCACAAAGCACAACACATAACAATTCTACACAACATACAAATAGGCGGCATAACGTTACATCTCTTCGCTACATTTCGACATCGACAATTCCAAACGTGTTCCAACTTTAACCAAATAGTCCCCACCATATATACACATAAAAATAGTCTTTAAATAGTTTAAAAATAGTTCCAAAGTATATAGAGAACGTAAAACAACAATCTCCGATTATCAGCCCACAAGTTCCTATTAAGAGCACAATTACGACATCGTACAACAACTCAATTTTGCGGACTGTAAAAGTGGTGCAGCAGCCTGGTTACATCATTAACAAACTAAACTTTGTTAAAAACATAAGTCCTAATTCATAATCCATGAAACAAAAAATATAAAAGCCTCTTAATAAACAAGACAAGTGCACAACAATCCTTAGGAAACATGTTGTGCAAAAATTTCAGCATAAATATAACCAACATACTCTCTTGGTTTTCATAAGAAAGCCATACTAAACACATAAACACACTTACTTAGCATTACCTTCAATGCGTAGGGCTTCTCCAATAACCCTGAAAGTCTCCTTGTGGCTTCTTTGCTAGGTTAAGAAAGTATACAGAGAAAGCTTGTGAAAGCTGATTTTTTTTTCTAAGTTAAGAATTACTTAAAGGTGCTACATGTAAGCCTTTTTAAAAGGAGACTTTGGCTGAATTTATTTTGTGATTTAAGCCTCATATTATCAAGGTAGTTATGCAGAAGCTTGGGCCTTTCACTTGGGCCTAATGGGGATTCAAAGTTGATGGGCCTTGGCTGCCGATTTTCCTAATTTCTCTTCACTTAGTTTGAGCCCAAATAGTCAAGTGGGTTGTGATGTACTTGGGCCCTTTTTATATTCTTCTTGGGCTGAAAATAAATTCCATTTATGATGCTAAAACATGGTCTAAAGTTACACCCTTACACGGACTTTATCCATATTTGGACTTGGACAAATTCGACGTCGGGCCTTGTCTCTGTTTGGCTAGCAAATTTAAGCTAAGCAAGTAGGTGACTCACCTGCTAGCTTCCTAAGTCCTACAAGCACCTCACTTCTCTCACTTCATTTGAGGCCGTGATTTCCTCAATTTGACTTAAAACTTATTTACACTCGACCTCTTCAGCGTTAGACATACATATCACCCTCTAATTTGAGATTCAAGCACTTTTAAAAATTGGCGATAATTTGAAAAGCCATATCATGTTTCATTTGCATAGTACAAGTATAGTAAGATGTGGGTGTCAAGATGGCACCTTATGAAGCTTTGTATGAAAGGAAATGTAGATTACCAATTGGATGTCTCCAATGAAAGGGGTTATGAGATTTGGTAAGAAAGGATAAGTGAGCCCACATTACATAGGGCTATATAAAATTATTAAGAAGTTTGGGCAGGTTGCATATGACAACACACTAAGTATTCAATCACACATACCTATTAGTGTCCCAATTCTGCATGTTGGATTTCCTCTTTAGCTTCAAATAAGTAAGGGTATTATGATTTCATCTTATCCTCGACCAACCATGTTATTTCTTCTGCTTACTGGTTTCTCCAAAGTACTTTTACTGAAGCTATTTCTTTACTTCTTAACTTCTTAACTTGACGATCTAGAATAGCAATAGGTACGTCTTCATATGTGAGATTTTCCGTAAGCTACACATTTTAATAGGAGTGATACGGGATGGGTCACCTATGCAATTTTGAAGCATTGAGACATGAAAACTAGATGAACCATTGAAAGCTATTGGGGTAGCTCTAGTTCATATGCAACCTGCCAAAACTTCTTAATAATTTTATATAGCCTTATGTAACGTGGGCTCAGTTATCCTTTCTTACCAAATCTCATAACCCCTTTTATTGAAGACATCCAATTGGTGATCTACATTTCCTTTCATACAAAGCTTCATAAGGTGCCATCTTGACACTCGCGTGGTAGCTGTTATTATAGGATAATTCAATAAGTGGTAAATGGTCCACCCAACTACCTTTAAAGTCCAATGCACAAGCTTGCAACATATCTTTAAGAGTCTGAATGGTGCATTCTGCTTGACCGTTTGTTTGAGGGTGGAATGTTGTACTCAAATTCACTTGTGTCCCTAAACTTCTTTGGAAGGACTTCCAAAACTTTATAGTGAATTGAACTCCTCGGTCAGATATAATGGAGATTGGGACTCCATGTAGCCTACTATCTCTTTGAGGTATAGCTTGGCATACTCTTCAGCTGTATGATCACTCCTGACTGGCAAGAAATGTGCTGACTTTGTGAGTCTATCAAACTATTATCCATATGGAGTCAAACTTCTGAAATGAGCAAGGCAACCCGGTAACAACATCCATGTTGATCATATCCCACTTCCATGTTGGAAGCTCTATACATTGCATATAACCTCCTGGCTTTTGGTGCTCCAATTTGACCTGTTGGCAATTTGAACATTGAGCCATAAATTCTGCAAGGTGCTTTTTCATGCCTCCCCACCAAAACATTCTCTTCAGGTCATGATATATCTTAGTTGATCCTAGATGGATGGAATATTCGGAATGATGGGTTTCTTCGATTATCCTTTTCCTTATTCCATTAATATCAGGCACACATAATCTATTTTTGTAATAAAGTACTCCATTTTGTGTAAGGTCAAAGCCCTCTATCGTACCCTTACACACCTTGTCTTTAAGTCATCGTAAGATAGGATCCTCGAACTATTTTTCTTTCACCTCCATTACCAATGAAGACTCCGCAGCATAATGCATAACAACCCCTTCCTTTGAAGTCTCAAGAAGGAGAACTCCCAAAATAGATAGTTATCGTAGATCCTTAGCCACTCCTTGACTTACCATGGCTTGATCACCAATATTCATGATTTTCTTACCACTCAGAGCATCGGCTACCACATTTGCCTTCCGCGGATGGTAATGTATATCAACATCATAATCCTTTATTAGCTCTAGCCATCTCTAATGTCTTAAGGTTAGGTCTTTCTGCTTAAAGATATATTGTAGGCTCTTATGATCAGTATATATGTCAATGTCAACCCCAAACAAATAGTGGTGCCATATTTTCAGAGCAAATACAACCACTGCTAGCTCAAGATCATGAGTTGGGTAGTTTTTCTCATATGGTCGTAGTTGTCTAGATGCATAACCAATTAACCTACCACGTTGTGTCAGCGCACACCCTAAGCCAACTCCTGAAGTATCGCAATACATTGCATACCCCTCGGTGCCTTCTGGAACTAATAGCATAGGTGCAGAAGTTAGCTTATTTTTCAGCTCTGGGAAGCTCCTTTCATATGCATCATTCCATTGGAACTTGGTTGCTTTATGCGTCAACTTTGTTAGAGGTGTAGAAATAGAAGAAAAACCTTCAAAAAACCTCCTGTAATAACTTGCCAAACCTAGGAAGCTCCAAACTCCCGTGGCTGTCGTTGGTCTTGGCCAATCTTTCACAGCCTCTATCTTTTGCGATTCAATCCTTATTCCCTCATTGGACAAAATATGACCCAAAAATGCCACTGATTTTAGCCAAAATTCACATTTAGAGAACTTGCCATACAACTGTCGATCACAAAGAACTTGTAACACCTGTCATAAGTGATTTGCGTGGTCCTCTTCTAATCTTGAATATACCAAAATGTCATCTATAAAAATTATTACAAACACATCCATTGAATACCCGATTCATCGGGTCCATAAAAACTGCTGGTGCATTCGTTAGTCCAAATGAATTAACAAGAAATTCAAAGTGACCATAGCGTGTTTTGAAAGCAATCTTAGGTATATCTTTTTCCTTCACCCTCACTTTGTGATACCCTGATATCAAGTCAATTTTTGAAAAGCATTTGGCACCCTTTAAATTATCAAATAAATCGTCAATCCTTGGGAGGGGGTATTTATTCTTAATTGTCACCATATTCAATTATCGATAGTCGATACACATTCTCAAGGTGATATCCTTTTTGTGTACAAATAATACTGGTGCACCTTAAGGGGACACACTAGGTCTTATAAAACCCTTCTCCAAGAAGTCTTTTAACTGCTCTTTTAATTTACGCAATTTTGCTGGGGCCATTCTATATAGAGGGATGGAAATAGGTTGAGTGCCTGGAAGAAAGTCAATACCAAAATCTACTTCTTGTTCTTGAGGTAAGCTTGGAAGTTCTTCAGGGAACACATCAACAAATTCATTCAATACTGGAACTAATTGAACATGGTGATTCTGCCTCCATATCCCTCACTCTAACTAAATGGCATGTATACCCCTTAGATATGATCTTTCTTGCCTTACAATAAGAGATAAATTTACTCTTTGGTGCCCCAATATTGTCTTCCCATTCAAGAACTGCCTCATTTGGAAAGTGGAAGTACACTTTCTTAGTTCGGCAATCAACGGTGGCATAGCAAGAAGCTAACCAATCCATACCCATTATAAAATTGAATTCCACCATTTCTAGCTCAATAAGGTCAGCCAATGTGTCATGATCAAAAAAAGTTACTACACAGTCATAATAAAACCTTCTAGCCATAATAGATTCACCGGTTGGTGTAGACACTTCAAATGGTTTGTTCAATAATTTGGGTGTTCTCTTAAGCTTCCCACCAACTAGTGGGTTAATGTATGATAGTGTAGAAACAGGGTCAATTAATGCATATGCATTATGTGAAAAGATAGACAATGCACTTGTGACCACCTCGGGTGAAGCTTTCAAATTTTGCCAACTACCAATAGCATAAGTGTGATTCCAAACTCCGCTAGAGCTTGCCCCTTTTACACCTCTACCACGACTGGTAGGTTTTTGTTGACCCCTACCTATTAGAGGAACTGACGATGATAATGCAACAACTGATCTATTAGGTTGTGCTATATCACCCACACGTCTCATCGGGAAGTCCCTCATCATATGCCCTGGCGCACCACACCAATAACAAGCGTCTATCCCGACATGACATATACCTAAATGACTTCTCCCACACTGTTTACAAGGGTGCGTAGGGGCCATTTGGTAGCCTACTGAATATCTCGCTGTTCGGGCGCCTTGCCCTTCACTTCTTGGTCCAACCTGATTTCGCATAGACCCCTGAAGTTGTAGTGGAACACTGGATGCAGAGTAAGAGGATGATGGCCTAGGTTATCTATTAGAAAGTAGAGGCCTAATCTCACCTTAGAGTGGTGTATACTGCCCTGTAGACCTGGCCCTCTTAGGCTCTACCTTTTCTAACTCTTGTGTCCTTCTCCTTTGCCTTTGATCCTCCAATTTCTGTGCAAAAACTTTCATTCTTGCTATATCCATGTCTTTGTTCAAGGAAGCAATGGTACAGTCTCTGACCAGGTATGTATCTAATCTATCCACATATCGATGAACTCTATCTGCCATAGTAGCAACTACATTAGGAGAATATTTGGCCAGGTAATTAAATTGAAGGTTATACTCCATCACACATATATTCCCTTGGTGGAGGTTCAAGAACTGATCTTCACGGGCCTCTCGAATCTCTAATGGCAAGTAATGGTCAAGAAATGCCTCTTTGAACTCCTTCCAGGTAGTTGGAGGTGCATCTATACCCTTAGATTGCCTCCAAGCTTCATACCACAATATAGACACACCCTTCAACCTATATGTCGATAACTCGACAGCTTTTGTACCACTCAAATACATAACATCTAAAGTGCGTTGAATCTGATTAATAAAGTCTTGGGGATCTTTAATAGGATCTGACCTAGTGAAGGATGGAGGGTCCAAATTAAGGAAATCACATATCCTCATGCCAGTTATCCTATTCGCACCACTTGCACCTATAACTGGACCTTCCTGTCTTTAACCTTGGCCAACAACTATACGAGTCAATAGTTGGACTACATTTCTCAGGTCCTACATGGTAGCATTGATAGGTGGTTCTGGGGAATTTCACTACTTCCGGGGTCATCAGGAACTGCAGGAGTTGGAGATGTCTGTGACAGAGACTCATCTTGAGCCTCATTTTGTTGTCTCACCTGACTGGGTATACCATCCACCACTTCTATCCCTTCTCTTTACCCTTGTTCTTGCTGGTTTCTGGCATACTTTCTTTACAAAACAACTTAGGGGTTAGACACAATCTACCTATTACACTTAGCTCTATGGCACGATCTAAAGAACGAAATGAAAGTAACAACTCCTAAATGCCACATCGCCTCCTACTTATAAATGTGGTGCACAACATATCGATAAACAAGTTTCTACATATACACGGCTTTGTAGACTCCCTAGGATAACCCGCTCTAGGGTCACAAGAGACCTCTAGTACTTAGTCGAGTTCAAAACTTTCTTATAAATATAGTTTCTTGCCTTAGATTATGTAAGGATCACTTTTAAATGGTTATAACTCTTAGAGCACAATGAATTAGATGTCTCATGACCTACCAAATGAAACCCCTTTGAATTATCTTTCCAATGCAATTGATTTCACCTCATTTGAAGTTTGGAGTCAAAAGCTATGGTTGTTTTACTGAAGACGGCTAGAGTAGAGATGAATTATGAAACCTTTTAAGGGTCGTAAATCAAAGTATGGCCCGTCTGCTAATTCGTGCAAAAAGTCCTGTAACTTCACATTTTTGGCCCCAGACTTCACAGACCATTCTACGAGTCATAGAACCTTCTAAAAGTTGTTGAATAGGCTCGTAGAAGTGATCCAGAGACCCCGAAATTTGCCTAAAAGTTTAAAAAGGGTCTCTACGGCCATAGAAGCTTCTATGGGTTGTACAGGGTCCCTTAGTCGACCTAATCAGCAATTTTAAAGTGGAATATTTTCATCTATACTCACCCCTTTAAGCGTAAACTTGTCAGTTTTTACTTAAATAGAACCCTAAAACGTAATTGTCATACCATTAACATTCAAATACTCTCAAAACTCAAAACGTAGTTTCTAAGGAACAAAAGCTAGGGCTTTCAAGAACCTTCTTTAATTTATTTAAGAAACTAATCCCCCAGTTATATAAGGCCCCCCAAAAGATATCCTACTACTATTCTAGTATCTTTAACTATCAGTTTATATCCAAGATCATGTTTATAAGTTGAGGTTAAGATTTCATCCATTACCAGTTAATTTTATTAAAGTACTGTTCATTTAATTTTCTTGATAAAAATTCATGATCCTTACTGATTTCACTACTAAGTTAAGATATTAATTAAAGGTTTCATAGTTAAGATTGCATTTATAATAACCCTTGATACTACATGAAAGCCATTATGTTTACAGTTTTGAGTTGAGTTTAAGGAGTACTTAAAGCTTCTATATTTACAACATAGCTGAGTGAAAAAATTATGTTTTGAGACACTTTAGATTGATGCAAGTTCAGTCAAAGAGAAGTGATACTTGAGAAAATTTTCAGAATAATTAAAAATAGCCTAAGTCCCAAAAGAGTAAAAAGGCATTCGAGAACTCTTACTCTTTATGTTATGAGCATTATAAAAGTTATTTTAGGAGTATTGAGTATCGATATGATTAAGGGTAATAGTAACTTGAACTCATAAACTACATAGCCAGTGTCAGCTAGGATTATACCAAGAGTACAACTCCTCACTTGCCATTGAGATGGTCTGGTTTTAGGATGGATACACTCCCCTAGTTTTCATCTCTTACCCTGGCAAATATGGGACGGCTCTAGCAGCATGAGCAAGATGTTGTATCATCAAGATCATAGTAGTGGGGTTGTTGGTTAGAGAAACTCCCCAAGCTAAAGCAAACTAGTTTCCACATACAAAGTTTTAGAATATATTTTACTTTCAGCATGCACTTTTTTAATTACTTATACTATCTTATTTTGAGACATGTTTTAGTTATTTGAGTATAGTGCCTTATCCTGGGTTCTTGATTTTGGCCATTTTACTTACCTTACATTCCAGGTACTAACGACTTTTGGACCTACATCATTTTATGATACAGATGCACGTGACAGAGTTCCTCAACAGACGCTCCATTAAGGACCAACAATCCATTCAGCTATTGGTGAGGCCTCTTACCAGTCAGAGTCTTTGAAGTCTTTATCTATGTTTTATTTTTAGCATTTCTTATCAATTGTGGTTACTATGGGCCTATCACGATAGTTGTTTCAGATTATTCTGGTTAGAGGTTCCATAAACTATACGATAAAAGTTTCAGATCATATTTTCAATTATAATTGAGTTATTTTCACTATTCAGTTTATTCAAAAATTTTGCAGTATATTAAGTTGATTACATTTAATCCCTTCATTTATCATTTAAGTCCTCCACTGAGTAAAGTATCTAGGCCAAGTAAATCGCTTGGGACTAGAAATGGTTCTAGGTGCCGACCACACCTAGGGTGTGAACTCGGGGCATGACAAACTTGGTATCAGAGCATAGAGTTCAAGTGTCCTAAGGATTCTATGGAACCGTGTCTAGTACAGTTTGTATTATTAGTGCTAAGCATGCCACATCCATAATAAGGAGGCTATAGGGTGTTAGGAAGTGCTATCTCAATTGTTATTCCATTTCATTCTTCAGAGTTTACCTCTGAGAAGTCCACTCTGATTTGTCTGTTCACGCCTAGTTTTTCAGATCATGCCTTCACGTAGAGCAATCAGACCAGCCAGGGGTAGAGGGCGCCCAACCAAGCAGAATGTAAATCTGCCTGAGCCACCAATTCCTAAGGGACCTAGAGATCCAGCTACGCATGTTGAGCAACCATAGCAAGTTGATATCTCTAATGCTGAGCTCCATCAGGCCATCAAGACTTTGGCACATGCAGTGAATACACAGGGAGATTACAGGAATGATGGTTCAGATACCACCAGGGTCCATGAATTTTTGAGGATGAACCCACCTGAGCTCACGGGGTCTAATATGAAGGACAATCCTAAGAACATCATTGAGGAGCTTTAGAAAGTATTTCAAGTTATGCACACAAGTGACGTGGAGCGAGTTGAGTTGGCTGCCTACCAACTCAAGGGATTGGCTAGACTCTAGTTTGATTAGTGGAAGGGAGGTAGAGCATAAGGTGCACCAGCTTTGAGTTGGGCAGTGTTTGAGGCCTTCCTGGGGTAGTAGTTTCCTGGAGAGTTGAGGCAGCCTAAGGTAAGGGAGTTCCTGAATCATAAGTAGGAAGTTATGAACATACAAGAATATAGACTTAAATTCACTCTGCTGTCTCATTATGCTCTGACTATGGTGGTAGACATGCGTACTAGGACGGATCTGTTCATGTCAGGGCTCTCTAACATGACTAAGAGAAAGGGCAGAAATGCTATACTAATTGGGGATATAGGCATAGCTCGCTTAATGACTCATGTATAGCGAGTGGAGGGGGAGAAAATGCAGTATAGATAGGAGTTCAGAAACAAAAGGGCCAAGACATCAGGCCAGGTGGCAAGTAAGAGAAGGGCTGGAAATGCCAATCATTCATCCTTTCAGCCTAGGACATCTGGACCACCACCTTCATCTGCTAGTGTATCTACACCGAGGGTCAGGAATGAGTAGGGATCATAGAGCTACTCTTGTGTCATCCTTGTTGATGTGGATCAGCGTTCAACTAAGTTTACGTGATTCATAGTGAGGCGAGGCAAACCTCGATGTTGAGTTTAGGCGAATTCAATGCGGTGGGGCAAACTTCAGCGAGGACACTGTAGAGGGTGTATGTAACAACCCATCTTGAGATGAGAAGTACCACATTGGCAAAACACAAAAGAGATATTGGGTAAATAAGTAAAGGACTGATCTATATACTGTGAGGTGTATTTTGGGGTGAACCCAAAGGGACAAATCCGTGATGGCTAGGCTCAAGAGCGAATAATACTTCATAGTGTTGGCCAGGTAGTTACTAGGAGTGGAGCTGAAGGATTGACTCATTATCTAATTTGTGGTAAGTGTGTCAGGTCTCATCTAGGAGAGTACCTTGTGGGCACAAATTACTGTTTTAGATGTGGTCAGGTGAGGCACTTTTTGTTGCTTGATCTAGAAAACATTTCAGATTGTCAATAAAGAGTTACATCAATGACAAAATATTACTTGAGATGAGTTAAATTCAGACATTAGTTTCTCAACTTAGACAAACCATGAAGTTTGAAAACTCAGACAAATATATTTTGGTATATATTTTT
>JAPFFP010047309.1:0-10441 GCA_026153255.1 Solanum medicagineum | reverse complement strand
CCTCCCTAGCCACCCTTTTATCACCACTATCGACATATGCTAGGCTATCCATAGACACCCTACTCAAAGCATCCGCCACAACCCTAGACTTACCGGGATGATAATGCACACTCACATCATAATCTTTAAGAAGTTCTAACCACCTCCTTGTCTCAAGCTAAGATCCTTGGGGTGAACGCATATTGGAGACTCTAGTGAACTGTAAAAACATCAACATGCATCCCATTTAACTAATGACACCAAATTTCGAAGCAAAACCATGACGGACAACTCAAGGTCATAGATAGGATAATCCTTCTCATTCATCTCAAATTGTCTAAAAGCGTAGAATCCCACCTAACCATATTGCATCAATACACAACCCAAACCAACTCAGGAAGCATCACAATACATAACAAATCCTTCTAGCTCTTGTAGTAGTGACAATATAGGGGCGGACACAAACTTATCCTCCAAAGTTTGGAAACTGTTTTAACACTCATCGACCCACACAATTATCCTCCTTTTGGGTCAACTTAGTCATGAGATAAGCAATAGAAGAGAACTCATTCACAAACCTCCGATAGTAACCCGCTAAACCCAAGAAGCCCCTAATGTCTAATGGAGTCAATGGTCTAGGCTGATTTCTAATATATAAGCCCCTCTTAGGATCAACCTCAAAACCATTCCCCGATCCATATGACCTAGGGAGGTAACCTCCTCTAACCAAAATTCACACTTCACATACTTAGCATACAACTTGTCTTACCCCAAGATTGCAACACTACCCTAAATGGTTCACAAGCTGTAAATAAATCAATACCTCCTCACTAGCGACTACCACAATCATAACAAAGTAGGGACTAAAGACCTCATTCATGAAACCCATAGAAATAATCGGGCATCAGTCAAACCCAAAAGGCACCACCCCAAATTCAAAGTGTCGAGAAGGACTTCACTAAACCCTTGATCAACGGATTCACCTCAATAGGAATGACCTCTAGTCAACACACTTAACTCTAACAAGATGGTGAATGCAACCCTTAAAGATCAATTGTACCTTAAGATAAGAAACAGACTTACCCCTTATAACCACTATAAGCCCCCCATCCAAAGACAGATTTAATAGGGAATCAAAAAATGACTCTAAAGGCCCTACATTCAATGGGGACTCAACACGGACATAATAAATTCACCCCAAGCATAATATCAAGATCCACCATACTAACCCAAAAAGTCACTAGGCAAGACCTAATGCAGTATAAATACGAGACAACACCTATGAACCTTCAAACAACAATAGGCTCACCAATGAGATAGATACCAAAGAGATTTTGGGGTACACATATGAAACCCACTAGCAACCAAATGAATAACGAAAGAAATAATGGCACATCGGGCCACCAATGTAAACACACCAAAGCCAAAGGAAATTTCAACATACCGATAGCAACATCGGGTGCCTCATCCCCTTCTTAAGCCTCTTGATCAACATGGCCACATTGCTCTAGTGGTTGGCCATCTATACCTTTGGGGTGCGCGTGTGCGCAATCCAAAATTTTGTGGCCTATCATACCACACCCAAAGAACGCACCTGTGTTTCTTCAACATGCGCCACTATGAGTCATCCCATATCTTGAACATCTAGGATGAATTGCCCCATTATCGCCTCCTTTACTCTTGCATCTATGCGGGCAATCTATTATCTTATGCCCTCCCTCCTCCACAACCATAACAAGCATTAGTTTTCTTCAAGCACGGGCCATCATGTCATTTACCATATTTCAGGTACCTATCATAAAGTACCACACTACCACTACCTTTGAGTCTTTGGAACTTCCCTTCACAACGGGCCCTCTTGGCCTCCTAAACTCTCCTCTTACGGTTTGAATCCTTGAGAGCACTCGCTTATTGATCGAGGTGAGTTGTCAATTTTGTTGCCTCTTTCACCAACTCCCAAAAAGCGTTGCAGACCTATGTATTCGTCATATCACCGTCCAGAGTAGCTTGAGACATATCTTGTAATGTAAGGGTTAGGAATTAGCTATAAGCCCAAGGGGACCTAACTCTATCGCACGACATAGATCATGAAGAAGTTAAACATTTCCCAGAACACCTCATAGCCTCCTATTCATAGTCGTGGCGTGCTACACAACCATGAATGGGACTTTAATCGACACAGTGTGTTGGACTCCGAGGAACTAACAACCTAGTGCTTCACGACCCAAGTCTAGGACCTAGACATGACTGATGAATGGGGAACTCGAAGGGACCCCAAAGAAGCCTCATAGCATATCATTACACATCCTTGGTTGCGAAAGCAATTAAAATTACAATAAAAGATAAGAATAAACAAGGGGAATTGGAAATAAGGCTAAGTTTCCATATCACAAACACAAAGAAAGGAGAGAGTCAAGGCTCATAACATAGATACATAACATGTCCAACAACACCTCTAAAATTTAGATACTTAGCGGGGGCCAAGACAAGCAACTGGGCTAACTCTCATCATAATAACAATAAGTAATCCAAACATACAAGACATAGTCTAAACATACGCTTGAGAGAAGATAGATATTGTCCCCAAACTTGAGGACTCATCATAAGCTAACTTGAACAATCTGTCTAACCACGAGGAGAATCAATAGGAGCTCCGGTTCCTACATGGTGATATCATGTAGGCATAGAGTATGCGTTAGTAATTTGAATGTACTAAGTATATAATATGCAATGCAACAAGAGATATACATCATAAGCAAAATGCATAATCATAAGAAATAGATAGCATACTAACAATATGAAAGAATGTATGAATGATGCTTGAAGTAAAACCATGCTTATATAAGACATAATACGAGTTTAAGGAGTGACCATTATACTGTAATCCAAGGCCTACCACCTCCATGGAGGGGCGCATGAGGTATAAACCCCTTCATAAGGTTGATGGAGTACAAACCCTCCATCAAGGTTGATCGAGTATAAACCTCCCATCAAGGTTGATGGGTACCAACCCCCAATAAGATTACCTGGGCCTACCACCCCCCGAGCTAGGCGATCGAGGTACCAACCTCTCAATAGGTTACCCAGGCCTACAAACCCCCGAGCTAGGCTTGGTTATCCCCAACACTATAGAGATAATATCATATATATATATATACACACACACACCCCTTTCATTATTATATACATACATTCTTTTTCATTATTATTTCGAATCATTCCATCATCATTTCATCATCATATAGTTATTCAACTCATAAGAGATGCATTGGACCTTTAATTCCTCAAGAACCCATAACTGGACATTTTATAAAACACTTAGAGGGTGTGTAATTCTAGTGTAAAATCATGAAATTCAAGAGTGAAATCATACTAGAAAAATCAGTGCAAAGCCATCAATAGATACTTTGTAACACCCTCAAGTAATATACATCAAAATCCTTCATTAATTCTCATAATAGGCCTTAGATTCATAGCTCAAAACATAGTAAAACAGTCACAATTTCATAAACCTCAACATAGTGGGCAGTGAATTTCAAAATGAGTAAGAACCATGAATAAATCAACTATAAATCATGCAATTTTGAGTAAAAGGGAGCTTGGGCATCATGGGTGAAAGGAACCCATCAAAGAAATCCACATACCTTAGCTTTAAAGACGAACATGATGAAGATTGGAGAAGGTGACTTGAAGCTTGAGAGGAAATCCTTACATTCAGATGAGTTTTGAGACTTGAATTTAGGAGATGAGATATTGTCGAAGTGTTTGAGAGAGTATTGGGGAATGTCTTGGGTGATATGAGGGTGAAATAAGGCTAAGTATAGCTATATTCACCCATGAGAAGGCCTAGCCCAAAGAACAAAATGTTCTAGACCGAACTAAAAAAACTGGACAGCAAAATACACTGGGATGCGTCGCGCCCCAAAATGTGGATTGACACTGTTTTTGTCAAACTTTGAAAATTTGAAGTTTACTACGGTTTGCTCTGAAATTGAAGTTAGACCCATTTTCCACTAAATTTGACCCCTTGAACAAGAATATGAAGTCGGATTTTTGAAATAATGGACAGATTTTTAGATATGAGGAAATTACGATTCCGAGCACTTCCGAGGCACATTTTCGGGCACTTTTTGGGGTTATTACAATGTGGATGTTGTTTTATTTTGTTTAATCATTATATTCTTGCCTAGTTAGTGACGTTTCCCTTATTTTGTGTATATGATACTTATCTAGGTTGAGTTGGATTAGCCCCTAGTTGGCGAGATTATTTATAAGATCTTGGTATTTTTCTATCCTCTATCCCTTTTCAAGTATATTACTTAGCTTTTCCTTCTTAGTAGTAGATGGTACACCTGTATATCTTAGATATGATTCTTGCATCTCTTTTTCACCTTATTTATCTTGATTGTATTCTATTCTATCACCCGATTACTTCTTTCATACTTCCCTCATTTTCCTATTATAAATACTTTTTTTATCTGTTGAGCTTAGTTAGCCTATGCTTACTGGTTACCATTTTTTTTTACACTCATACTATACTTCTTCCTCTTTAAGATTCTAGTGTCATTTTCTATGGTTGATTTTCTTTCATTCAGTGTTGTTGTGGAACTCAGAGATAGGGGTGAGCTCAAGGTTATCGGAGTTGTCGATTTCTATGTTGTTGTTATTTAGGCTAGTCTTTATTTTGTATTCAGAGATATCATGTATTCTTATTGTTTTATGAAAATAGCCTTGTGCTCATATTTGGTGCCCTAGAAGCTCGATTAATAATTTATGCCAAGTCTTGGGATAGGTTCATGTATATTATTTATTTAATCTTGTATTTCTTCTTCTTATTTTTGCAACTTTTATTTCTTATGGCTGCCTTCCACGGGATAGTCTATTGCCTCTACGTTAGGTATATAATTTAGGCTTACCTATCAGTCAGTTGGTGTTGGTGCCATCATGGACTAGGAAGTTTGATCATGATAGATAATAGAAAAAAGTGAATAATTTTGTCACGACCTCAAAATACTAGTCGTGATGGCACCTATACTCCAAGCAGATAGGTAAGCAACCTAATAAGTTATTTATCTGTCACGACCCAAGCCTAGGGCCTAGACGTGACAGGCCGATGAGAACCCGAAGGGACCCCAAAAGAGCCTCTTAGCATATCATTTATATATCCTTGGTCGCGGAAGCAATTAAACAAAATTAAGAGAGTAAAAATAAGGATAAAGGGACTAAGGATAAATAAATGATATGCTAAGAGGCAACATAAATCATAGAAGAGTCAAAGCTAAAGAAATTACGTCAATTGTCCAACAACACGTCTAGCATAGATAGGGCGAGGGCCAAGACACTTTCTGAGCTCACCCTCATAGTATCAAGAATTCAGCAAGAAGAAATAACAAAAGCAAAAATAGCATAGCTAGTGTCCCCGAAATTGAGGACTCACCAAAGTTTATCTTCAAGATATCCAAAGACTATCCATGTGGAGGATGATCATGAGAAGCTCCAGTTCCTACATGATAACATCATTTAGGCATAGAGTATGAGTTAATACATTTGAATGTAATAAGTTTGTGGAGTGCAATGCAACAATAGATGGGCA
The DNA here is from genome assembly GCA_026153255.1 of Solanum medicagineum. NCBI lineage: Eukaryota > Viridiplantae > Streptophyta > Magnoliopsida > Solanales > Solanaceae > Solanum > Solanum medicagineum. The sequence continues at coordinate 4,869 of JAPFFP010047309.1, read as the reverse complement.
AGATAGTCAAAATGCATAATCGTTGTAGTATAATAATAATTTGGCATGCAAGATCAATACATGAAGTAAAACATGTTGTATAGAAAATATTACATGTGTAGAAAGAGACCATCATCATAGGCCAAGCACACTAGTACTTGGAATCCAAGGCATGTCACTCCCGGAAGGTGATTGAGGTATATACCCCTCAATTGGTAGATGGGCATGTCACCCCTCATCATAGCGGTCAAGGTATATACCCATCAACATGGTAGATGGGCATGTCATTCCCCATCAAAGTGGCCAAGATATATACCCCTCAACATGGTACATGGGCATAGCACCCCCCGTCAAAGTGGTTGAGGCATAACACTCCCTCAACAAGGTGTAGTCAACATGCAACACTATAGGTACTTTTCATGAACTCGACATATACATACATTCCATTCATCATCATAAAATCACTTGAATCATAAGCCCTATAATAGATCATACATAACTCAAAAATTCTTAACCGGACATTTTATCAAACATTTGGTGGATGTGTAATGCTAGTTCAGAATCATGCAACTCAACAGTGAAATCATGTGAGAAAACATAATGTAAATCAACCCACCAACACTTGGTAACACCCGTATGCAAGAAACATTGAAACCCCTCATCAAATCTCATAGTAGATCGTAGATTCATAGCTGAAAACATGTTTAAACAGTCGACATTTCATGAAACTCCAACATAGTTCATAACCAAATTCATAATAAGAAATACCTAAAGATAAATCAACTTGAAAACATGCAATTTACTTGAAAAGGAAGGTTGGGCACTATGTATGAAAGGACTCAATGGTTGAAACCCACAAACCTCAAATTTGTAGATTTCCTTGATGAAGATTTGAATGAGAACTTGAAGCTTGAATGAATTCCTTGAGATCCGAAAGTGAATTTGGGACACTTGAATTTTGGTGAAATATTTGGCTAAGTGTTAGAGAGAGTTCTAGGGAATGTCTTGAATGATATGAGGTTGAAAAATGACTAAGTATAGGTGTTTTTAAGAGTAGGGGGGCTTAGGCCAAAGAACCAAAGGCCTTGGACCGAAATAGAAAAACTAGCAACAATATACACAGGTCTGCGCCTTGGCCGCGTCGCGCTAGTGACGCGGATCCTTACTGTTTTGTGAAATTTTTGGAAAAATAAAATTTTACTACGGTTGCTCTAAAATCTAGGTTACATTCATTCCCCACTCAAATTTTCCCCCGCTCATGAATATGAAGTCGGATTTTTAATATCACGCACTAATTTTGAGATATATGGAAATTACGTTTATGGGCATTTCAGAGGCACATTTTTGGGCACTTTTTGGGGCGTTTCAATGACTCCCCCTTGGAACATTCATCCCGGAATGTCAAAGAAACATATGTATGAGAAGTAATCAAGATGTTTTCATCCAAACATATGAATGCCATAAATGCAATAAAACATCATTTCAAAAATCTCAACCTAAGTGTCAAAATCACCATAAATTTGTCAATATAAACATGAATGCATGCAAATGACATAACGACTGAAACTTAAGACTTGAAATCATATAAGGAACTTAAATTAGTACCTTAGGCCTGAGTAGAATGGAAGAGATAGGGATATCACTTCTGCATGTCCGCCTCGGCTTCCCGTGTGGCACTTTCAACTTGCTGGTTTCTTCAAAGTACCTTGACAGAAGCTATATCCTTGTTCCTCAACCTCTTCACTTGTATATCCAAAATTTCTACCAAAAGCTCTTCATAAGTAAAATTTTCCTCAACAACACCCATGACATTTAAAGGCATAATAGCACTTGGACACACTTCCTCAATATAGACACATGGAAGACCGAATGAACCATATTCATATCATTAGGCAACTCCAACTCATAGGCCACCTTACCAATACTACTCAACACTCTATAAGGACCCACAAATCTTGGACTCAATTTACCCTTTTTACCAAAATGAACCACATCCTTCATGGGTGAGACCTTCAAATAGACCCAATCACCAACCTCAAATTCAAGCTCCCTTCTCCTCACACCGGCATAGAACTTTTGTCTACTTTTGGATGTTTTCAATCTTTCCCTTATCAACCTCACCTTTTCCATAGTCTCCTTAAAAAGTTCGAGCTTAACAAAGCTACCTCTCCTACCTTAAACCATCCAACCGGGGACCTAAAATGCCTACTATATAGTGCCTCAAAAGGAGCCATACCAATGCTTGAATGATAACTATTGTTGTAAGCAAACTCAATGAGTGGAAGATGTTCATCCCAACTACCCTTGAACTCCAAAACACAAGCGCAAAACATATTTTCAAGAGTTTGGATAGTTCTTTTGGCTTGGCCATCCGTTTGAGGGTGAAAGGTCGTACTAAGCTTGATCTTGGTACCAAGACCTCTTTGGAAGGACCTCCAAAAGTGAGAAGTGAATTGAGCACCATGATCCAATATGATAGACAAAGACAGCTCATGCAATCTAACCAACTCATGAATGTACAATCTAGCATAATCTTTGGAACCATGCGTAGTCTTGAGCAGTAGGAAATGAGCCGACCTTGTCATTCTATCAACCAAAACCCAAATAGAATAAAAATGCTTTCTAGTCTTAGGCAACCCAACTACAAAGTCCATGTTAATTTCCTCCCACTTCCAAGTAGCAATCTCTATATCTTGGGCTAGGCCACCCGGTCTTTGATGCTCAGCTTTAACTTGTTGGCAATTGTAACAACCGGATACAAACTTAGCAATCTCTCTCTTCATACCATCCTACCAAAACACTTTCCTCAAATCTCTGTACATCTTTGTAGAATCGGGGTGAATAGAATAGGAAGAATTATGAGCGTCATCAAAAATCTTCTTTCTCGAGTCATCAACATTGGGCACACACAACCTACAGGGCACCATCTCCCCCTTAGGAGAAAACCTCCACCTTACCATCTCTCACCAAGGCCTTCAACTCTAACAAGGCGGAGTCAAGATCCTACTTTGCCTTCACCTCCTCAATCAATGAAGATTTAGAACAATCAACAACCACTACACCACCATTATCAAACTCTTCCAACCTAAGCCCCAATCTAGCCAACCGGTGAACCTCTCTAGCCACCTCTTTGTCAGCATCATCAACATGAGCTTAGCTACCCACACACATCCTATTTAGAGCATCGACCACAAAATTAGCTTTACCGGGGTGATAATTCACACTCATATCATAATCCTTAAAAAGCTCTAACCACCTTGTTTGTCTCAAGTTGAGATCTTTTTGGGTGAACACATATTGGACACTCTTATGATCGGCGAACACATCAACATGAATCCCATCCAAGTAATGACGCCAAATTTTAAAAACAAATACCACGGCGGCCAATTTAAGATCATGGGTAGGATAATTCTTTTCATGCACCTTAAGTTGTCTAGAGGTATAAGTTGTCACCTTACCATTTTGCATCAAAGCACAACCCAAACCAATTCATGTGGCTTCACAATACACAACAAACCCTTCCAACCCTTTCAGTAGAGACAAGATATGAGCAGAGACAAGCTTATCTTTCAAGGTTTGGAAACTCTTTTCACACTCATCGGTCCACACAAACCTTGCCTTCTTTTGGGTAAACTTAGTTATGGGAGAAGCAATAGAAGAGAACCTATTCACAAACCTCCAGTAGTAACCCACTAAGCCCAAGAAACTCCTAATGTCCGATGGAGTCAAAGGTCTAGGCCAATTTCTAATCACCTCCGTCTTCTTAGGATCCACCTTAATACAATCACGCGACACCACATGAACTAGAAAGGCAACCTCTTTCAACCAAAACTCACATTTCTCATATTTGGCATTCAACTTCTCCTCCCTCAAGATTTGCAACACCACCCTCAAGTGATCCACATACTCCTCCTCACTATAGGAATAGATCAAGATATTAACAATAAAAACCACCACAAACAAATCAAGGTAGGGTTAAGATCCATGAGATGGTGCATTAGTCAACCAGAAGGATATAACCACAAACGCATAGTGCCCATACCTAGTCTAAAATGCTGTCTTGGGAATGTCACACTCCCTCATTTTCACTTGGTGATACCCGGACCAAAGAACAATCTTAGAGAAGTGACTAGCCCATTGAAGTTGGTAAAAAAGATCATCAATACTTGGTAGAGGTACTTATTCTTGATAGGGACTCTATTAAGTTGTCGGTAATCAATACACATTCTAAGAGAACCATCCTTCTTCTTCATAAATAAGACCAGTGCACCCCAAGGTGATTGACTAGGCCTTATAAAACCCTTCTCCAACAAATCCCTCAATTGTTCTTTCAACTCCTTTAACTCCGTCGGGCCCATATAGTAAGGAGGAATAGAAATGGGTTGAGTATTAGGAAGGAGGTCTATGCCAAAATCTATTTCCATTTTGGGAGGAAAACCATGAAGCTCATCCGGAAAGACATGAAGGAACTCATTAACAACCAGAAATGACTCAATAGGAAGAACTTTGGACTTAACATCCCTAACCCGTACAAGATGATAGAGATACCCCTTAGAAAACAACTTTTGGGCTTTAATGCAATAAATGAATCTACCCTTGAGCACCACATCATGACTCTCCTACTCAAGGACGGGTCATTAAGGATTGGAATTTAACCCTATGGGTTCTATAATCAGTAGAGGCATAATATGTATGCGACTAATCCATCCGAAAAATGACATCAAAATCCACCATATACTACTCAAAAAAATCACAAAGTAATATTTTAGGAGAAATGAATACGGGACAATTCCTATGGACTGTTCTAGCAACAATAGATGCACCAATAGGAATAAAACTTCATATGGCTCACACAACAATTTGGGTTTAACATAAAACATTTTGGCAACA
>JAPFFP010047308.1:0-10442 GCA_026153255.1 Solanum medicagineum | reverse complement strand
TAGTTACAGGTTGGTTCTCCCGAGCCTTATCGGCAACGGGTGCCGGTCCGCCCTGACAGGACTTGGGGCGTGACAGTACCTTCTTAAAATAGTAATAAGAATTCTTACCCATTTCTCTGAAATTTTAAGATTTTTTCTGTTAGAGTCTTAAAATTATTTTAAGTTTTCTTGATTTATTTAAAAAATTAAGTTGCGACTCTGTTGTTTTCTATAAAAAAAAATGATTTTCTTAAATAAATTAAGTTTTAAATCGATTTTTGATTTTTTCTTTAAAAATTCATTTTTGTGATTAACAGAAATGGCGACTCCGCTGGGGATTTAATGAGGTTCTAATTATTAGATTATGTTGTTTAACTTATTATTTGATTTGTAATATTTAGTAATTTTAATTTCTTTATTTGCTTTATTTATTTAAATTCGAATGTAAACTGTTATTCCGCTCATACTTCCTCCAATTCTGGAAAATTGACACTATCACACATACACGTGAGGTGTGTTTTGCGCACTTTCAAACCTCTTTCAAAAAATCCAAAATTTAAGAGAGTTGGCATATGCGCAAAGTGTTCGGATCTTTTTCCGTGTGGCTGCGTAGCCTCCTCACCCGAGTTGTCCGCTCGGGAACCTATTGTCTAGTAAGCTGAATCTTAGAAAACATAAGATAGAGCTAAATCAAATCCCTACTTTTAAGCATTTGCCTGGGCTAACTCAATACCCAAGGAGTATTGGGCCCATTAATAGACCACCTTGAGTCCATAGTGGCCCTCGGTCCAAATGGATGATCATACTTATTTGTTTATATTTGAAGAGTGCATATGTTTTGGCGAACCATTGTCTCTTGGGGTTGGTAATTATTTTAATGAGCTTAGTTTGGTCAAAGAAGGATCTTCATGAGGCATTACTTCATCTAAAGACGTTTGGAGATGCCAGGAAGTCAAGAAGAAGAGGTTGTACCCCTGCGTGGGATTGACTTTTGTATTCCCTTTCCCTATATCATGTATCCTCATTCAGGTTATTCATAAGGCTTGTATAAATATTTTAGGTCCCCATTCAATTTATTCATAAGGTTTGTATAAATGTTTTGGGGAAATGGGACGTTTCAAATTGCATATACATCCTTCAAATCATTAGGCCTACCTTGGCATAAAAAGGTTTACATATTTGTTTAAGCGTGCAATATCTATTTGTGTGCTATATTTTATAATTTTTTGTGTGATCATGTTGCTCTGTTCGAAGATGTTCTAGTCCACTCTTTTTCAAAAGTTCCTAGAACCCTCTAAGCACCAAAATCAAGTCACTATCAAAAATTCGTCCAAACACTCTTCAAGTCTTGTGTTTCTCAATAAAATTCGAACTCCACTCTCAAATTCTATATTTTACTCTCTCATCTGACAAGAGGTAAATTTTTCATTTTTTGAAAAAATATTCAAGCTAGTCGAACTACGTTGGGCTGATTTCTTTCCCTTGTGAGATATGTAGGCAGCTTTTTCAAGACTCAACCCCTCATTTTAGAAAAGTTTATTTTTTCCCCTTCATCCTTACAACAGAATCACCAATTTCACTTGAGCGATCAAAATCATGGATCAATGCCTCATCGATTTTCAAATCACAAATCAAATAGAATTCTACCTATTTAGTCGCTTTTCTATACCCGTGGGCTAGTACATTTTCGAGCAAAGCGAATTTTATGTGTTTACCACTTTGTGAGATATTTTGCATTATTTATTATGAACATGGACTAACACATTTATCTTTTGAGTTATTTTTCTGAATAGGTAATTAGAACTGATTTGTGTTGAGGGAGCTGACCAAACATTTATACTTCACTAAGTCTAGAGTCTCCTAAAATTTCTTCTTCAATTAAAGTTTTCAAAGGGCACAGAAAATGACTGAAAATAGTGAAAATGTTGTTTTGACCGGTGTTTCTACAAGGGGCCTAGTTATTGATGAACAAAATGAAGCAGTCGCGCAACTGACATAACAAATGAGAACTGAGTTACAACATATTAGAGAGTCAAAGAATTTTGTTATCACTGCCAGCACTCTATTTCTAAGAGAAAGAAGGCCTCAACTTTATTCTCATTCTCTGAACCCTCCAGAGAATATCCCAAGTAATCCTCATACTACTCCAACCCAAAAATTACCTACGATTGATTTGACTCTCTAACCCACGACATATTAGCTTTTCGTACCGAACACTACCTTCTCCTCAGGATCTGAATCCCAATTGTTCTCAAACATTTTCTATCGCATATCATACCCTTATCCAAAATACCCGAAATCTATCTACCATTCAACCCATGCCTTTAAAGATCACTTTTCACGAATCATCCCTTCCTTATCCTACATATACCAAATCCAATCATTATGAAGAGAAAGAAAATGAGCGGAGGTCCAAAAAAGAAATGAGCATAAAAGAAGAAATTCCGAAGGTCAGTATCACTATGTACCAGAGATCATAGGCTTGAACTACGAAGATCTGTGTATTTATCCTGATTTGGACCTTCCATAAGGGTTCAAGATTCCAAAATTTGGCACTTTTGATGGAACTGGCAATCCTTTGACTTATTTGAAAGCTTATTGTGATCAACTCATGGGGGTTGGAAAAAATGAACCACTTTTGATACGTCTTTTTAGCCGAAGTATTAAGGGAGAAGCCTTGGAATGGTTTACCTCACAAGAGTTAAAGCAATGGTAAAGTTGGAAGGCACTTGCAAAAAATTTTATTGATAGATTTGGACATAACATAGAAGTCGCCCCTGATCGCTACTATTTGGAGAAGATCAAGCAAAAATCTATGAAAAATTATTGAGAATACGCTCTTCGTTAGAGGCTACAAGAATTCAACCTCTTGTGTCTGAATGTGAAATTACTGAAATGTTTATTCGTATTCAAAACCCTGAATACTATGAAAGAATGTTGTGTATGATAGGACGAAAATTCATCGATGTAGTCAAGATAGGAGAAGTTTCAGAGGATGACTTCAAAACCAGAAAAATCATATTATAAATTAATGGAGGAGTTATCAGAACTAGTGATGTGAAGATGTCAAAGAAGGAAGAAGAAGAGGTGTTGCTTGTCAGAGCTATTCCACCAAAGAGATATCAAAATCATCACGTCAATCAAAAAAATTCTCGCATCCAAGTTTCAGAAAGCCTCCCAAAGTATTTAGACCATTGAAGGAGTCTCAAACTTAGCTTTATGAAAGGTTGAAAGCCGCGAGTATAATCCGTCCTATAAAAGTAAGACCAGCCAATCCTTTGGACAAATTCTACAGGGCAGACCATAGATGTGATTATCATTCAGGAGCTATCGGACACGATACAGAAAATTGTTCAACCCTCAAGCGCAAGATTCAAACATATTTGACAATAAGTTAATCACAATTGATTGAGCCTCCCCAAATGACAATACATTTGATGATTGAAAGAAAGTACAAAATGACTTGAGTAAGATCAGTTGAAGACATTTTCCATCACCAGACAAGACAAGTGTGTAAAATGTTGACAAGATTCTATGTAGAAAGTTATTGTATATTTAATCTCCTTTTTTCCTGAATTAGCCTTATTTTATTTTTTTTGGTAATGAACTACGCTTGACCTGAATTCTCAAGAATGAGATACGTAGGCGGCCTATGTCGACCTCAGTCATCCCTTTATTCTTTTTATTAGCCCTTTTCATTGAAACTACACTTGACCTAATCCTGCTTCAACGGGATACGTAGGCGCCACAACGGTTCGGTCATATTCCCCATTAGATTTTCATTTTCCTTGGTAATGAAAACTGGTGCAGAATTTTTAAGAGGATCTCAAAAATTCACTAGAAAATGAGTTTCTCCAACAAGATCAGGGATCACAATACGCAACTGGGGCAGAAATATTTGAGAAGGTCTAAAAAAATCCTCTAAGATGTTTCTCCAACGAATCAAGTATGGAATTCTATTGAAATATATAACTTGACGCAGAGTTTTACGAAAGTATCAAAAATTCCACAAAGATGTCATTTGCTACATTCAAGTAAACTGGGGTAGAATTTTTCAGAAGTGTCCTCAAAAATTTTGCTAAAACTGCATTTCAAAGAGCAAACTAGTGTGCAAGTCAACTACAAGAAAAAGCACGAGAACAAGGCCGACACAAATTAGTCTCTCAAACTAAGATTTTTTCTTTGGATACAAGAACAAGGAAATCACAAAGATGATGATGTCAAAATCTTCAAGCACAAGGCACCACTTACACCTACAGTGGCCTCGTCACAATCTATTAAACGATTTCTCATCTCATCATATCTTCAATTTATATATTACATCAAAATTATTTCTAATTACTTTCTTTATATTTTGCAGTAATTAGATACAAAGCTCGACAGATGCTTTCAAAGTTCAAAAGAATTAAGCCATTATTGACAGATACAAAACATGCACAAGGACTATAGGATTGCAAAGAAGCAAACATTAATTAGTGGCAAGCCATGATTGAGATCACCACTTAGTTTACCATAGCATGATCTTTATAGTTGAATGACATAATCTCACGCTACTTCATTATGACTACTAACGTTTGATCTTAAGTTTTACAGGCTGTTATGCTAGTAAAGTTGGGATCATCCCTGAAATCTGTATTCAAATCTAGAGATAATGCTATTGCAGAAGTGTTGCAAGGAAAAAATGATAAGTCTATCAGATTATTCTATGTTGAAGACCACATATCCTTGTGACAATCAAAGTTGTCAATTCTATTCAAGTCTTCAAGAATTATTGTAGATCTCGTGCACTAAACTTAAATTTATTGAGTTTGTCAGAAGAAGACGAGAAAGGCTATAATATTCGTATAAAAGAATTTAGTCGTTTCACTTCAATATTTCTGTCTCTTGAAAGAGATTGAGTCGTAACCATGATGAACATATGTGTCAATATGATTTTTGTTTTATCTATTACGATGATCGTCACGTATCTATATAAGTATACGTGTTTGTTGACCATGCGAGGGTTGACGTTTTAAGATTTTTGGGTTACCCACCCCATAAGTGGTTTATGTTTTTTTTTTTACTTGTCTACTCAAGGGCCTCGACATATAGTTTTGTTGGGTTGATCACCCTATAAGTGGTTTGCAGAGTTTGTTTATCTGTTTCAGGGCCTTTACTTCAAACTAAATGTATCATAATTATCGAGTGGTCCTCCTCGTACAGTTGGACTATCATTTTATTTTTCAAATGTCCTCAGAGGGCCATTTTTTTTCCAGTTGCCCCCAGAGGGCCATTTCATCATTTCATTATCAAGTAATCCACTTCATTATAGTTGAATAATTATCGGGCCATCCACCCCGTTACAATTGGATAATTATCGAGTCGTCCACCTCGCTACAGTTGGACTACCATTTTATTTTTCAATTGCCCCAGAGGGCTATTTTATTCTCCAATTGCCTCTAAAGGGCCATTTTATCATTTCATTATCGAGCCATCCACCTCATTACAGTTGGATAATTATCGATCCATCCACCCCGTTACAGTTGGATAATTATCGAACCGTCCACTTTGCTACAGTTGGACTACCATTTTATTTTCCAATTGCCCCCAGAGGGTCATTTCATCATTTCATTATCTAGCCATCCACCTCGTTACAGTTGGATAATTATTGGGTCATCCAACTCGTTATAGTTGGATAATTATCAAGTCGTCCACCTCGTTACAGTTGGACTACCATTTTATTTTTTCCAGTTGCCCCCAGAGGGCTATTTCATTTTTCAATCGCCCCAGAGGGCCCCTTTTTTAAAGTCGCCGAGAAGGCCATTTTATTTACCAGTTGCCTCCAGAGAGTCATATTTAAAGCCATCGAGAGGGCAATTTCATCATAATCACCAAGAGGGCCATTACGAATTCAAATCGCTGGGAGGGCCATCATCTGCTGCATCATATCGACTTATTATCAATCACATTGAATATATGTCAAATGTGGTGTGGACGTCATAGATAGGATGCAGCACAACGAGGAACTTTTTCTTAGCAGCAAACTGAGACATAGTTTGAAGAGGGATGTCAAATTCTTCAAACGCGAGCTGAGAAGCGACACCCACCACCATCTAACCACACCCCTGTCAAAAGGCATATGGGTATTTCTTTAAGTTCATTAGTTTTCAGTTTCGCATCCAGGTGATCTCAACTCTTACCGGAAGCAACATTTTCAATCTGAGTGATAATACACAAAGAGTTCTGAAAATTTTGTCCATGTAAGTTCTTACTTATGGATGTGAAGAGTTCCACATTCATGGATGAGAGGTTGCAAGCCTTTTCTTTCATACTCAACTCATTTGTCACTCCTCCCAACCTAAGGTTATCTTAGCATAAGAAGATTTCCTTTTCAACCGACTGAGTCGAACTACAAGCAGTCTGATTCCTATGTCCGGGATATGTAGGTAAGCTCCATGTTGAAAACTCAACTGTATTCCAACTTCTCCTATTTCTATTCCCAAGCTATTCGATCTCTCCATAATTTTACTCTGAAATAGCTTTTGAATTCTCTCGTAGTCATGCGTAAAATTAAACGTTTTGAACTATAAGTAGCCTGAGTTCTCATGTAACCTGAAATATAAAGGAAACCCAAAAATCAAGGTCCATCCATAATTTCCCAAAGTTCGTACCAAGAGCCTTTCGAAAGATGAAGATGTGGTAGGCTAAAAATTGGATTTGTCAAGTTTCTTTGTCCACGATCTCTTTCATCGATCATATTCAAACAAAGGAACAACTGTTGACACCGAATTTTTATCCTCCAAAATATAAATTAATTATTTAGCTTCTTTAATTTTTAACAATGTAAGATAATTATCTTCATAAAAACATATATTTTTAAGTTATTTTAGAGTTATATTTATTCAAAAATCATCCTAAAAAATTATTTTTATTGTTAATTATTTTAAAATTAATTATTTCACTTTGATATTTAAAGAAGCTCGTTAATTGATCTATTTTAATTTATCACGTATTTTAAAATTCAAACTCGCGCCCGGCCCTACATGTTTCACCTTTCATTTACCCTTTTTCTTTTTCCACTCCTCCTTTTCTTTTACTTTATCTCTTTTCCACACCTACCCACACTCACTCTTTTTTTTCTTCCTTTTACACCCACCCCTTCTCTTTCATCTTCTTCTTCTCCACCTTCAACAAAGAAGAACCCAACAAAACGCCAAAATGATCCCAACGGCTCTAATACACGTAACCAAATTTTTTAACGTTCTTGAAATTCAAATCAACTCTAATTGCCTATAAATTCCTCCTTGTTCTTCATAGTAAAGAGGAGGTTTCGGGAGAAAAAGAAAAATCATCGAAAATTTCCAGTTAAGAACCGCTTCTCATTCTTGAAAAGATATACACAACAATTCTATTTTTCAGAGTAATTTCCCAGAAGCTAATTCACTTTGAAGGATCTTTAAGCCGAAAATTTTGAGCTTAGAAAACAGAATTACATTTTTCGGGGTGGTGGAAGCTTTCTTCAGCTCGTCGTCCTTGTCCCAGTTCCTGCTTCAAGAAAGGTAATGGCCTTAATTCCGCTTTCTTAATCTATTCGGCTATGTTTGCTTGGTTGTGAGATGAATATCGATGTTGTGCTTAAATCTTCTCATTTATGTTTTGCTTAACATGAGCCATTCATATTGTGGCGAATCGATGCCATGTTATCGTTGTATATGTTGTTAAGACATTTTCAGAGTCGAATTGTGATGTTATTTTGAATTAGGAGTTGATGTTGATTTCATGGTTCTTGTTCAATGTTTATGGTTTTCTTAGCCGATCTCAAGCTTTTGTGGTGTTTAAAATATTTGTTTCTCGTAGTTTTCTTATTCCTAAAAAATGCTAAAAGTTATTTTACTTAAAGTATAGTCAAGGAACTCATTTGTTGAAATTGGAGTAAAGTTGTTTTCTTTAGTAGTGAAGTTTGTCTTTTATTTCAAGAACCGACTTATTGAAATAGTAGTTAATTTATTTTATTTGCAATAGTAGTAAAATAGTAAAGTTGTATAGCAAAATTGATATAAAATTATTTGCTTGTGTGGCATCTAGCAAGGTTGATATTCTAGTTTATTTCAAACTCAATGATTTACCTTTCATAGTCAATTTTACTTAAAATTATTTCATTTTGATGATTCTTAACATTTATTTGGGTTCATCTATATCACATACTAATTTTTATCTTTATCTCTTTGCATGAACAATGATCCGAGCTCATTTCGGACTCCACCCTTGCATTTCGGTCTTTCTTAAGTCATTGGAGGATGGGGAGCGGGTCATATATATTCTGTATACACTGATATACTACTTGTATATATCAGAAATTTGAATTGAATCAAAGGCCCTAGAAATCTGCAGCAGCCTTTTGGATAAATGGGCTAACAGCCCAAAAATCCATATTTTTCTTTTATTTCATTTTGCGTACTACTACTACTAATGTAACTAATGTAACTTGTTAGTATGCCATTTGGGTTTAGCAAGTAAAAGTTAGTCTGTTGTGGGTATATTTTGTTGTCTATTTCTTAGTCATTACGTCTTCGCCTGTTCATCCGATTAGGTTCTTTGTCTGTTAAGAGTTCAAAGGTCTTAGTCATGACTTTTGTTTAAGGATCGAATCATGTTTACTTACCTTTACTCGATTTAAAGATTGTCACTATCGCACTGGTTTTGCGTGTTTTAGGATGTTCTCTGTCAAGTTCATCAAGGAGTTATTTGATATTCCCTTAGAATGAACATTTGCAGCCAAGCTTTTGTTGTTTCTAGTTCATCAGGTTCCTTTATCCTTGTTGGAATAGGGCTAGCTGAGACAGTGTCTCCATCCCTTGTTTGTATCCTGATTATTATGCCCTTGATTAGAGTCTATTTGTGGTAATGGCTTTGTCTTTGTTGGAAATTCCTGTGGCTGTCTATTATTAATGGATATATCTTACCATTTCTCCTAGACTTAGAAGGTATAATATCTATTTGGCAGTGCATTTTTATAAACCAAATGATTCTGTCAGTGTCACACATAGGTTTCCTTCTATTTTACGACTGCTTTGAATTTTCTTGCAAGTTTCTTGTATTTAAATGTATGCCCTCATGTTGATTTCTTTCTCAATCCCAGAGGATGTTTGCACTGGCAGTGATATTTGAATTTCTTTTGTCTCAATTAAGATCATGTTTCAACTAAGATCATGTTTCAATTAATCTCTTTATTCATGTACTAATTTATTTCTCTTCTTTATTGTATCGTGAGTCCATTGGGACTCCTCCATCGTCTTTTGCATTTTCCGGTAGGCCATGGAGACCCAAGTTTCTTCTTGAATCAGCTTTAGCATGTCCAGACATGAGGAAGATGGTCCACACGTTGGAGGGATTGATTTTCATATTATGAAGGTCAAAGAGCAGGCCAGTATACACTGGTATGCACCTAGTGTATACAGAATGGAGATATGGGCCAAAGCCCGCTGGACAGCAGCATGACAGACTTTTGATGGGCCTGACAGGTCCAAAATCTAGAATTAAGATAGGTTGAAGAAGAATTGAGCTTGCTGAAGCCCAATTTATTTTATTATTGTTTATTATTATTTGTTGTGACATTTGATACTTTGTTTTAACACTAACATTGATTCACTGTTTATGTTATTATTTGTTATTAATTTAATTGTTTCCCCAATGTGTCTTCATTCATGTTAATCCCCATTTTAATGATTTTCTTAAGGTTAGAATTACTTCTATAAATTAGACTTTGGTAAAAACTCTTTCAAAAAATGCTTCAAGCGTTAATCATTTTTCAAAGCTAGTCAATCTTTTCAAATTCAGTCAACTTCTTTTAAGTTTTAGTCAAATTTTTTCAAAATTTAGTCAAATTCTTTCAAGTTTAGTCAATTCTTTCAAATTTAGTCAATTCTTTCAAATTTAGTTAATTCTTTCAAAATTAGTCTCTTTTATGTTTCAAACTAGTCAATTGTTTTCAAAGTCAGTCAAATCTTTAAAAGTTAGTCAACTTTCTAATCATCGGTCAACCGCGAGTTAGCAGTTATTTTCGGTGATTAACTTTTTCTCAAAGTAAAAATTGAACCCTTACCCATTTCTCGGATATTTTAAAACTTTTCTGATAGGTTTTAAAATTTAGTTTTGGTTTCCTAATTATCCATAAAATTAGGTGGCGACTCTTTCAAATTTCGAAAATTTGGTTTATACTTAAATTAACTAATTATTAAATCAGATTTTCTAAATTAATCTCCATTTTTCGAATTAACAACTATTATTATAATTATTACTATATTCTTATAATAATAATGATGATGATGATGATAATAATAATAATAATAATAATAATAATAATAATAATAATAATAATAATAATAATAATTGTTGTTTGTTTGTTTTTTGTTGTTGTTGTTGTTGTTGTTGTTGTTGTTGTTGTTGTTGTTGTTGTTGTTGGTGGTGGTGGTGGTGGTGGTGGT
>JAPFFP010047307.1:0-10442 GCA_026153255.1 Solanum medicagineum | reverse complement strand
TGAAAAAAATAAGACAAGTGTGAGATATATATAGAAAACAATTCTCCATATTTGCATCATAAGGGCTTCAAGTTTGCCTATTGACCAACTAGGTCCCAAACTTTCCTATTTTAAATCACATTAAGGACTTCCGATTTCAACTTAAACCCACATACATATTGAATCCACTTAATATTCCAATCCCGCACCAGAAAAAATCCCAAGTTTTTGACTATACAGCATTCTCGATAAATTTTTTTCCAATTAAAAGATTTCTTTACATTCACGAATTACGGGGTCTAACGGTTATAGATCCGAGAAACTGCCAGATAGGTCCCACACTGATAGTACTCTGATGTTGAGTTAAGTTGAGTTAAATCTCATTGAGTTGAGTTGAGTTGATTGATGGTTCACTTGTTTACTCTTTATACTTTTTTTAGATAGACATTTGACAGTTTGATTGGTTATCTTTCTGAGTTGATGTTGTTTCATATTATTCTACCTGTTTTTGTTTCGTTAAGCTATTTTACATACTGTACATTCCATGTACCGACGCCACTCGGCGCTGCATCGTTTCAGGATGCGGATATATGGATTAGGGATCGTCAACAGGCACATCGTTGAGGGTCTAAGAGGTTCAGCTGATTTGTGAGCCTCCCCTGCTTCGGAGGAATCATTACATTTATTTTCATCTTTGTTTTAGAGTTAGATTTGATCAACATTACTTTATTTTGAGGTAACCGTGGGTCTGTCGTTAGCACCACTTGATAGTGATAGAGGCTTCATAGACTAGAGACGAATGTTGATGTTAAGACTTGTTGAGTTAGTTCCTTTTACTAGCACCTTTTATTTATTGATATTATTATTTTGAGACTAGATGAGATGTGTCCATTACTTCCCTTAGTCTTCTGCTGATTGTCTTGAGTTTATTGATTGAATCAATGTGATGAGGCCAAGTGGTTCGCTTAGGTACTAGCAATAGTCTCTGAGTATCGGTTACGTCTAAGGTACCCTCCCGGAGCATGACAATATAATTCAATTCAATCTAATAAATAGATTAACTTTGATTCCTGATAAATTTATGTCATTATGTATTGGTAAAAAAAAATTAAAATGATAAATCATAAAAGTTTCACAGTATAAATTTGATTGTTTTTATAATTAATGTCAAGAAAAAATAGGTCAAATTACTATATAATATATTTTATAAATTTTTTTTAAAATAGGCAAAATAATGGGACATATTGAGCCCGGGCCATAAATTATCTAATATTAATATACACCCCAAAATTGCTAATCACCCAAGAAAGAATGAAAAGATAATGAAGCGAAAAAATTCAAAACTTGAAATTTAAAAAGGAGGAAAGTCTTTTCAAAATTTAGAAATATTAATATTTTAGAAATATTAATATACATCCCAAAATTTTTAGTCACTCTAATCAGATCCACATTTCATTTAATCTCATTTGTCCAAGTGATGAATATCACTTTTTATTAAATTGAAAACTTTTTTGTCACATTTAACTCAATTTTCTCATGCTTCTTGGAACATGAAACAGAAAACAAGAGGGAAACACTATTTTTGGCTAACCGCTTATTTTAATTATGAATACAAAATGCGAAGATTATAAGAATAATTAAATGGAACGAAATCGTTATCAACTCATCCTAAAATAATTAAATAAAATAACGGTACATTAATAAGTGAAAATTTCAATCATAATACAAGAAGATTTGATGATAAAGGAAGTGATTAAATCACTACTACAAATAAATATTTTTTTCACCATGAATCGAGGTGAGAAATGTGCGTTAATAACATGGTTTTCACTCATTTTTCATTGCATATGCTTACTGAAAAAGATGCACGTTGAAAAATGAATTTTTACTAAAATAGTGAAAAGCCTACTAATTTTTCATATGAAACAATTATTAGTTTTCTCTTTTCACACGAATTCAATTAAAATATGTATGAGAATAGCTACTAAATATTTTTAATGAAAAAACAGTGATCTTTTGTAGGGAATGAGAAATGTCCAAATTAGCATGACAGCTTTAGAACTTCATATAGTTATTACAATTATTTGACATGGTTGTGAATTGTGATAGTAAAGCAGAATGGAAGTTCTCTTTTTTTGCATAAAGTCGCTTACAACAACGTCCCCCTTTATTATAAGAGACAACAAAAAATCATTAGTAAATCGAGTGAGCATAATGTATAATATATTATGAGCATTCATGAAATAAACATACAGACAATATTCATTAGTATAATTGTTATGTCCACTTCAGTATTCTTCACTTTTGGAAAAAGGTGATGAAGTATATATGTTGATGTTAAGGGATTCATCAGCAACATAAATCATACAAAGAACATCTGTAAATTAAGTGGCAAGCTTTGCTTGAACACTTAATTTATGACAAAATAGTTGGAATAGTAAAATATCAGAAACATATATATATCAATCACTTCTTCTATTTCATTTTATATAGCACCCTTTTCTTTTTGATCCGTCTCAAAAAGAATGTCATTTTACTTTATTGGAAATTATTTAACTTTAAAAAAATTTTTTACCTTTAATGAAATGATTCTCAACTATGCAAATACTTCCTCCATCCCAAATTAATTGAATTTTGAGGCTTTTTTCAATATTCAAAATAATTGAATTGTTCAAAGTTCAAGATGAATGTTTGAAACCTTTTCCATATTTGCCCTTTCATTTATTGAAATTTTATATTTTTTAAGGAGATAAACTATACTAACATATTTATGATTTCACAAAGATTGTTTGCTAGTAGAAGCTGCTAAAAAGCTTTATGGTGTGAGGAGTTAGTTAGAGTGTGATGAGTTAGTTAAAAGAGTAAGTTAGAAAGTTAGTTGAAAGGATTAGTTTGTTACAATTTGTTGTAGATATGTGTATTTATAGAGGTCAAAACCTCATATCAAATGGATGAGTGAATTCAATGTAACAGTATTTTGCTTCACATTGTTCTCTCTTCTCCTCTTCTCTCACAATTCTTCTTCCACAAGCTAACATATTAATGTAGCTTGCATACTCCATTAATGGAGCTTTCATGGTATCAGAGCCCTCCATCATAGGTGACAAAGGTTGAGAGGAAGTTAGGTTCACACGTTGTCTAAGAGTGAGCTAGAAGAGAACACAAAAAGCTTCTAATGGAGAACACTACTGCATCTAAAGAAACAAACAATGAATCTACTCGCACAGCTAGATTTTCTATGATCGATCACAATCATCCATTATTTCTACAATCTACTAAAACTCCAAGTAGTTCTTTAACCACCTTATAATTGATTGGTTCAGAAAACTATGCCTTGTGGAATAGGTCATTTAGAATTAGATTAGTTGATCAAAGTAAGCTTAGATTTGTGGATGGAAGGTTTCCTAAGTATAGGTTTGAACCAGAATTGCATGATCAATGGGAAAGATGTAATGTTGTAGTCCTATCATTATGAATGTTGTTAGGCCAGGTCTACTTAGCTTAGTAGTCTATGCATCTGATGCACGTAAGTGTGGCTAGATCAAAAAGAGAGGTTTGATACTGTGAATAGTTCAAAAGTATTTTATCTTCATAGAGAAATTCATACTCTCACTCAAGGGACTATGTCAGTTGCTGATTATTTCTCCAGATTGAGAGATCTTTGGGATGAGCATGATGCTATTATGCCTTGTCCTGGCTGTCTATGCCCTGAGTCGAAAAATTTCAGTAAACACAATGAATATCAGAGGTCGTCACAGTTCCTGATGGGTTTAAATGAGTCCTACTCTCAGCCTAGGAGTCAGATTCTCATGATAAGTCCAATTCCTACATTGAATAAAGCTTATAATCTACTGGTAGATTTAGAGAGTCAGAGAAATTTGGTGAATTCTAGTTTCAAATCAGCGTTGATGGATGATGTTGCAATGTATAGCCAAAGGCATCTACACTTCAGTAATGTAGCTAGTTCATCCAAAAGCACTCATACAAGTTCCTACACAGGTAATGCTTCTAGTAGAAATCACAATAGTGGTGCAGAACATCTGGAGGAAACTATAAAGCTAGTAAGAATCTTCTACAATGTGAACACTGTGAGTATAGAGGTTACTCTAAGGATCAGTGCTATAAGATTGTGGGATATCCTGCAGACCGTAAATCTAAGAGGAAGTCTCAAAAGTCAGGACCCTATGTGAATCAAGTTGAATTCTTACGAAATTCAGGATGGGATCATAAGTTGAACGCAAATCAAGAGAAGTGTGAGTCTGGTTCACACCCTGGTGCCTACTTCACCCAAGAGCGATATCAACAAATTTTGAATTTGCTATCTAAAACTGGCAGCGACAATGGTGGAACTCCATCAACACAAGTAGTTGTGGCTGATGCGGGTAGTTCCTTTAGAGCTTGTTTGAGTAAATATGAAGGTCAGGAGTGGATAGTGGACTCAGGAGCTACTCATCACATTACATCTAAATTAGAACTGCTAAACAAGGCTAAGAAAGTGACTAGTAATCCATCCACCTAATGGTAAAACTGTTGCGGTATCTCATGTAGGAAACACCA
This sequence comes from Solanum medicagineum, assembly GCA_026153255.1. Taxonomy (NCBI): domain Eukaryota; kingdom Viridiplantae; phylum Streptophyta; class Magnoliopsida; order Solanales; family Solanaceae; genus Solanum; species Solanum medicagineum. Next base: position 5,906 of record JAPFFP010047307.1, on the reverse strand, counting down.
CTACTCTTGCAAATCACACTATCTCTAATGTGCTATACTTACCTAACTTTAGGTGTAACTTAATGTCAATGTCAAAGATCACAAAGGAGTTACTGTGTATGGTTGATTTCTTTCCTGACTTTTGTGTTTTTTAGGATCTCTATACTAGTCAGATCAAGGAGATTGGTAAGGAAGAACTTGGTCACTACATACTAAGAGAAGAACCAAATCAAACTCCAAAGTAGGTAGTTAATAATAGTAGAGGATAAGATCAAATTCAACATACTAAGGTTATTTCTAAAATTGAGTTTGTATATATTTGACATCAAAGGTTAGGTCATGCTCCTATAGATGGAATAGAGAGAAATGATTGTCTTAGCACTCTGAAAAGTAAGGATCACTCTCACTGTACTGTATGTTCATTAGCCATGCACACTAAGCTTCATTTCCCAATGAATTCTCATGTATCCAAAAGTTCTTTTGAACAGTTGCATTGTGACATTTGAGGACCTTACAAATTACCTATACATAATGGAAAGAAGTTTTTCTGTAACAAATGTTGATGATTTCAGCAGATACACTTGGGTGTTTGTCATTGCTTTAAAGGCAGATACTTTAGTTGTAATGAAATAGTTTCTAACTCAAGTAATAAATATATTTTCCACTAGTGTCAAAACTCTGAGAACAGACAATGAATGTGAGTTTTTCAGCTATGCTTTCAAAGAGTTGTTGTGTGATCTTGGCATTGCTCACCAAAGCACAAGTGCATATACACCTCAGTAAAATGGTGTAGCTGAAAGGAAGCACAAAACCATTCTAGAAATAGCTAGATCTATCAAGTTTCAGGCTGTTATACCACTCAAATATTGGGATGAGTGTGTATGCACAAATGTGTATATTCTAAATAGACTACCCTCCAAGGTATTTGGTTTCATAAAACCTAATGAAAAGTTATATCTTCACCCTCCAGACTTGTCACATCTTAAGGTTTTTGGATGTTAGTGTTATGCTACATGTCCTATAGCTTATGATAAGTTTGCTTCCAGAGCCATTCTTGTTGTATTGATGGGTTATTCCTCTACTCAAAAGGGTTATCTACTACTTGATTTTCATATGCATTCCTTCTAAGTCAGTAGGCATGTGGTATTTCATGAAAATATATTCCCTTTCAAGACAATGAAAGCATCTCCCAATCCCATGTTTCCAGTTCTTGAGTTAGTCCCATCATCTCATCCTATGTCCCCAATCACACTTACTATAGACCATCAAATCACTCCTACTTTTATGTCCACCTCAACTACTGATCCCTCTCATGAAACCTCCTTAGTTCGTGAGGAACTCACTATTGTTCCTACTATAACTGCACCTCCTAGAAGGTCAAATAGATTAACCAAACCTCCATTATGGCTTCAAGACTTTGTCACTAAACTAAAAATCAATACATGCCTGTATCGCTTAGCCAATCACATCACATACTCTCACCTATCTTCCTCCTGTAAGCAAGCATTACTTGCCTACTAAATTGTAACACAACCAATATCATATAAAGAGGTTGTTGTTGATCCTGCTTGAGTTAAGGTCATGCAACTGGAGATTGATGCATTAGAGAACAACAACACTTGGAGCATAGTAGACTCACCTGGTAAGAAACCTGTTAAGTGCAGGTGATTTTATAAAGTCAAGTATGTGGCCTCTGGAAAAGTGGAAAGATTCAAGGCCAGGCTTGTAACCAAGGGATTTAGTCAAAAAGAAGGTCTAGACTATGTAGAGACCTTCAGTCCTGTGACAAAGATGGTCAAAGTTAGGTCTGTGGTTGCTCATGTTGCCTCAAAAAATTGGTTTATCTATCAGATGGATGTTCACAATGCATTCCTCAATGGTGATCTTATAGAAGAAGTATATATGGAGATATCTAGTGGGTTTTCCAGATAGGCCGAGAGACGCAAAATACACAAGTCTCTCTGTGAGGTCAAACAAGCACCAAGACATTGGAACCTGAAGTTGACTGAGGCACTAGTACAGATGGGGTTCAAAGAAAGTCACCATGACTATTTATTCACAAATGTAGTTGGAAATGACATTGTGGTGGTGTTAGTTTATGTAGCTGATCTGTTGGTAACTGGGAGCAACCATCAACTATTGTGTGACACTAGACAGGAAATACAAAAGAAATTCAAAATGAAGGACATAGGAGAACTAAAGTTCTTCCTCGGAATTGAGTTCTTAAGGTCCAGCAAGTGAATATTAATGTCACAAAGGAAATATGCATTGGAATATCTCAGAATCTGGTCTAGGGGGAGCCAAAACTACCTACACACCATTAGAAGTGAATAAAAAGCTCACATCAGTCCAGTATGATGAACTGGTCACAACAAGGAAGCTAAAGGTGATAAAGTTTTAACAGATCCAAAGACTAGTTAGGAGACTCTTGTATCTCACCATGACAAGGCCTGACATTGCCTTCTCTGTACAAACTCTGAGTCAGTTCATGCACTATCCTAAACAATTACACATGGAAGCAGCTCTAAGAGTTGTCAAATACATCAAAGAAGCTCCTGATTTAGGTCTGTTCATGCCTGCAGAACAATCTACAAAACTCACTTCTTGTGGTGATTAAGATTGGGGAGCATGTGTAGAAACTAGAAGGTCAGTCACAGGCTACCTAGTAAAGTCTGGAGGAGCACTCATCTCCTAGAAGTCTAAGAAGCAAGAAACGGTATTCAGAAGTTCCGTAGAAGCAGAATTCAGAAACATGACTACATGTGCAGCTGAAATAACTTGGTTGATAGGATTATACAAAGAACTAGGTGTGAAAGTGGATCTTCCTGTAAATGTGATATGTGACAGCAAGGCCGCTATTCAAATTGCAGTCAACCTAATCTTCCATAAAAGGATAAAGCACATAGAAATTGATTGTCACTTTGTTAGAGAAAAATCTGTCAAGGAGTCCTGAAAACTGAGCACATAAACACTAAGGATTAGTTGGCTGACTTACACTAAAGGATTGGAAAAGGCACAACACAGTCTACTACTCAGTCAACTTGGAATGAAGAAAGTGTTTCAACCATAAGCTTGAAAGGGAGTGTTGGATAGTAAAAGCTGTTAACAAGCTTTATGGTGTGAAGTTAGTTAGAGTGTGAGGAGTTAGTTAGTCAAAAAGTTAGTTGAAAGGATTAGTTTGTTACAAGTTGTTGTAGACATGTGTATATATAGAGGCCAAAACCTCATACCAAATGGATAGGTGAATTCAATGTAACAGTACTTTGCTTCACAGTTCTCTCTCTTCTCCTCTTCTCTCATATTTCTTCCACCACAAGCTAGCATGTTAATGTAGCTCGCATACTCCATTAATGGAGCTTTCAAAGACAATAGTGAAAAGTATGATTTAAATTTTGTTTGAATATACTTCTTAATATGTGTGTATTGCTTCAAAAATTCAATTAATTTGGAACTGAGGGAGTATATAAGAAATATTTTAAATCACAAGTTAAAGAAATTGTCATTTTTTTAAACACCGTGTCAAATCAAAGAGTGGGTGACGAAAAGCGTATTATTATTTATACAGTAATACTAGATGAGTTACTACCATAGAGTAAAAATATATGTTTTCACTTTATATTAAAATATTTATACTTATAGTATTACTTTTAAGCTGACATAATTAGATGAATCGTTTTTCCAGGTTTAAAGGTACTCAATCATTTGAAATATAAGTATTACATCAATGTTCATATATAAGGAACATCTTTTAAACCAAATTTACAACTCAAATCAATATATTTCACAATACATGAATGTGCTTAATTGTTCTTGCAAATATTATATAAATTAAACCAAAAGAGATTAAAGCAGGAAAGATGAAATAAATAAATAAAACACATGCACTTACCAAGTAATAAGAACAAATAAATAGAATAGTATCAAAGCTGAAAATTAAAAAAAAAAAAAAAAAAAAAAAAGGAACAAACAAATATATCAGTATGCCCTCCTAATTAAGAATCCAGCTAATCATTCCATCCACTTAAGAAAGCATTCATTAATACATGCCTAGCCCTACCGCAAGGATTCATTCCTCACTAATTACTTTCTAAATAAAACTCTTCTGCAGTTTTCCAATGGCATTTCAAGATGTATTAAACAACTATGTTAAATTTATACCACCTCTATTTTTAAAAAATGACATGATTTTATTGGGACAGAGTTTTCAGAAAATAAAGAAAATTTTTAAATTTTCTGATCCTAAATTAAAGTTATGTTAAATATACCAAAATACTTTTTAATCTTGTGACCTTAAATATGCCACGTGAAAAATTAAAATTAAAGTTTTGCAAAAGAAAAAATAGATTATTCTTTTTTAAACAAATCAAAAAGAAAAAGAGGTCATTTTTTTAAAATGGAGAGAGTAGAATTTTATTCTTTTTTTTTAACGTTTGGATAGAAAGGAAATTAATACTATGTTGGGATCTCTATAGGATACAAATAGTCAAGATACATAATCGTATCAAATTATGACATGTAGAAAGTAATAAACACAACTTATTTAAAATCTTTTGACTTTTAAACATTTTTTTTTTAATTTTAAAAATGTTTAGGTAACAAAAAAAATGCTTTTACGTACTCTTTTAAAGTTGCAAAAGTTAAAAAAAAAATTGAAAGTTCTCAACTTATGTTTTTTTACTTTTAACTTATAGGTCACTGCAAAAAAAGTCAATATAAACACCTTAATGTGCATCTAGAAAAAGAAGTAAGACGGGATGATATAAGGTAACCAAGGCAATAATGTTACATTGGATACGAATAATAAGATCTTGTAATACCTTATACCAACTAAGAGCATATATGTCACTTATTAAAAAATAAAGAGGGGGAGATTATTTATCTATTTATTTTGACCAAAAAGAATTGGGCTAAAGCCCTAAACTTGGCTGCAACCAAAATAAAACAAAAGATAAAATAAGGGCATCACGGAGACGGGAGAAAGGGAAAACAAAGAAAAGAAAATCACCTATCCCTCTAGTCAAAAGAAAAAAAAGGGGAAGAGAACAAACTTGAATAGATAGAGAAAAAAGAAAGAAAGTACTAAGCAAGGGTGATACTTTATGGAAAGAGTAGAGTTCATCAGAGATTTAATTAGATTAGAGGTAAATCTTTTCTTCCTTTACCACATTACCTTGAGCCTTAACAAGTTTTCCATATCCGTAGTAATTTTGACCATGATCAATTCCTAGTATAGGTAATATTATTTGGATGCTGAAAATTCTACTAGAGACTATTACTTAGACAATAAGGATAATTTGGAGACAGAAATAGCTGCATAAGCTATGCAAATTAGCCAATGTTAGTAGATTATGATGAGTTAGTTTACTCCTGCAATGGACAAATATATTTTAGCAAATCAAGGGCCACATAGGATATATGGATGATTAGGTATTTTGAATTTATACTGGATTACCCTTGATGAGGAAATTAATTTGAGTTTGATATGATATGATTATAGGCGAAAAGAAAAGATAACGTAACTAGGCAAACATATGATAAATTACAATTTATAACTATAGTTGGGGTTTTGTTGCTATAGTTACGGGTTTTATGCTATTTTTCTCTCTTCTATCATCCTCTCTCTCGCCTCTCTCCTCTCTCTCTCTCTCTCTCTCTACAATTTCTTGCCAGATATATAATTACATATGTATACCAGCTGCATATATACAATTATTTTGACAGATATACATTTGCAATTCGCTTCTCTCCACTCTCTGCCCTGTCTCGCTCGCCTCTCTCCTCTCTATCTTGATCTCGCTTGCCTCTCTCCTCCTTCTCCAAATCTCGCTTTCTAGATATACAAATACATATGTGTCACGGCCCAGCCCCGGGGCCATGACTTGTGCCGACTAGGCACTTAACCCATTATCAAATCATAGACATCCCAA
>JAPFFP010047306.1:0-10443 GCA_026153255.1 Solanum medicagineum | reverse complement strand
TTGCATTGCATCCTGCATACTTAGTACATTCAAATGTACTAACACATACTTTATGCCTACATGATATCACCATATAGGGACCGGGGCTCCATTTGATCCTCTTCCTCCTTCACATGGCTAGTTTGGTTATTGTGAAGAAAGCTAACTGGTGAGTCCTCCATTCTGAGGGTGATATCTATTCTCATTCATGCTTTATAGAGACTTCTCTTATGTTGAATACTTATTAAATGAGGATGAGCCCGAGAAGTGTCTTGGCCCCTATCTATTCTATATAGAGGTGTCGTTGGATATTATGTCATGGTTTGTCTATGATTTTGGAGCTTGTCTCTTCTTACACTATTATTATTATGAATGGCTTCCCTTAGTCCATTTTCCTTTTTCATTTATTTGACTCTAGTGTTTGTTTAATTTGCTTCTGCAACCAAGGATGTGCACACGATATGCTAAGAGGCTTGTTTGGGTAGTCTTCGGACTTCCCATTCGCCTTGTCATATCTAGGTCCTAGGCTTGGGTTGTGATAAAACCCAAGCTTCTCAAATAGCTTCCCCTAGACATCATGCCCTTCTGAAGGGGTGCAAATGCAACCTTGATGGCCCGATCAAACATCCCATGAACTGAAGCCTCAACCTTAACTGAACGAACATTAACTGCTTAGGCGAATCAACCCATGTGAATAATAGCAACCTGAGTTAACTATAGTCGGGAAGTAGGAGTAGGAGAAGATATAAGAGCCTACGTAGGAGTAGGGGAAGTAAGAGGTATCGAACCATTAGGTGTCTTTGAAACAAGTATATGCTCCACCATCCCTACCTCTAGATGCTCGATCTCAACTACTAGCGTTGTGTCAACTGTCACTCTCCTTTCCTTCTCTTCCTCATCCCACATATACTCGACCTCAAAATAATAGATATCAATAGAAGATGATGAAGTGATCTCAACGTCAGCCTTGCTATGAAATGGCAGACCCACTCTGCGATAAAAGGTTGTGATCAACACAAGGAATATTAAGGAGGTTTGCTACTGGTTTTTCCTCATCTATATCTTCGGGGCAATGATGGCACCCAAGTTCAAATGCGTCCTATCCATGATATATATCCCACCAAAGTAGCTTTTATATATTGAAGGATTGATTCATTCTAAGATGGTATCAAATTACTACTTATAAATCCAAACCAATATCAAGCCGGGTTCAAATCTTTCTTCTCAATCTGAGTTCCCTCTTCAAGTCACAAGGTTGCTTTCAACATCAAAACCAACTATGCTTTCAAGTCATTAAAGGTGTTGTTCTTAATCTTTTCTATCAAGTCATGGCAGCCCTGCACTGTACAATTGAAGTAATCATTAATCTCAATCTCACCACACTGGACTATTTTTCCTCGAATTATTGCATCAATTAGTTTAGGAACAATCTTCACTTACTCTCTAATCTTAGGAACCTATATCACGTAGAGCTCATGAACCCAAGATGGAATGTGAGGATCCTGAAGTCTAGTATACACTTTAAAGTTGTGGAATTTGAGTGTATGCCACACTTCGAGATAATTATCAATGACTCCATTAGTAACAACCACTTCTCCTCCTGGATAGTCCTTAACCCCACAACTTCTAGCCTATTTAAACTTTGAGGTGCAACAGTACTCTGCACTGCCTGTCCAAGTAGGTCATAAGCTGCTTTAGAACTCTCTTCAGTGCGCCTACGCTTTTGAGTTGGTTTAGTAATGACTAGGGCATGTACAGGGGTTTTGGACCCCTCCTCTTACTCTCAGACTTGGTCCGCTCAACCTCGAGTAAACCCTCATTGTCACTATTGGCTGATGCTACCATTTTTTATTTTTTTACTCTGATGCTCTTTTTGGGGCCTTGTGGATTATCGTGGTTACCTATATAGGACGGTACCTTTTTCTTGGGTCCATCTTCTTAGAGACGTGTTTTGCCATCCTACAAACACAACAAAAACAATGTGTAGATGAAGTGTATGTGATTACTATAAAACTCAAAGAATAACTTGAAAAGGTCGTATTGGAAGATAGCCATTTAGACCGTCGAAACAGTTCGACGAATTATCGAGCATATTTGGTGAACTAAATGGCCATTGCCGAAAGCAATAGGAACTAGGATCCAAAATCTTATCATAGTTGGAAATCAATATGTCAAGTCGGTGCATCACCAAATTATTTTGGCAGGCCAACTTGAGATTGCCAAAAAATGACAGAGATAATATGACCCAACCCTGACAAATTAGGTAATAGTAATGCAATTTGGTGATGCGCCAAACTACTTTGGCAAACTAAAGTTAGCCTGCCGAAGATGACTGGAGCTTCATCGCATAATCAACCATTAGAATAATAGGCATGCAATCCACATAGTTTCAATGACTAAATCAAAATACATGCCTAATTATTTACAATCGATATAGGTCTTAGGATACTCAGACTCCCCGTAAACCTTAAGAATCTAATGAAACGATGACTTAGCACTTAATAAAGACATCACCCACTCTACATCGTGTAGGTTCATATCATTCAGTTAAAAATAGGTTACTCAAACTTCACCCTTACACGACCCAACAATCACATCACAAGCATTGTTCGCACACAAATTTTATTATACTACCAACCGAAAAGTGATACCCCTAGCTAAGACCCATTCAAAAGACCAGTCCCATTTAATTATCTACATATTTCACATTAACTAAGCAATTGGGGAGGTGATTAGGCCCAAATTACACCTCCCAATAGAAGCATAAGCAGGCTTTGTCAAATATAGAACCTAACCAAGGTTAGGGTTGATCCCACGAGGAATATGGTTCAGACTTAAATCCGTTAATATGAATTCGAGTTATTAATCAACTGTTTTCCAAGAGGGGGCTTATGATTGAATAAAATAGCAAATAAAACCTAGTCTAAAGTCAAATTGTATGCATGTATTATGAAATTAGTGAAGGAATGCAACTAGGGGTATTATGCTTTCCATGAATTTATAACGCAATGTAGCCTCATAATAGTAAAATGTTCTAGTATGTAACATACAAAACTAGTAAGTTAAATTCATCTAAGTTCCAAGTTCGGTAAATAGATGACTTTCACCGCACGGCTATGTTAACCTCCGAGTGTGTGTATTACTAACCCTTACCATGGTCCCAGATTAAACCATCCCTAGGTTCGTTCACTAATTAGATGTGTGTAACCACGTTAATCTCTGTTATTTATCTCTTTTCCCATTCGTTGCCCCCTAAGTTTGGCAAGTAAGAATAAGGTGAGTTCTAACGTAGGCATCTGCTAAAAAGCAATCAAAACAAAGAGATAAACAATATATACATGTACACTTTCCAAGAAATATCAATTATTTGATTTTACTTTGTTAATTCTTCATGGTTCCCACATCCCTAGTTGTGGTTTTAGCTACTCAAATTCATTATATTAGAATCAATGATAATCGATGTTTGCATAATTATGAACTTACAATGTGCAATAGAAGAATAATAAACCCCAAATATGAAAGTCATCCAAAAATATGAACAAGTCCAAATAATATATCACAATATTTCTCTAAGTTCTGGAAGTAATAGACTGCATAATGTGAATGAGAAAAACTAAAAACCCTATATATAAACACAGAAAATCAAATTCTAGATGAATAAGAAAAACTGGAATCGACATGTTCCACGAGCCATTCTACAGATCGTAAATGATTTTATAGCTTGTGGTCTTAATTGTAGACTGCAGTGGGTAGTAATCAGATGTCATTCAATGAGCCTCAATCTATGACACATACTTTGGTTTACAAGTCGTACTCTCAATTTATAGTCTAGGTTGTTGGATTGGAGCAGACTTCATTCATGACACCTTTTAGTTGTATTATGAATTATGACTCATACTTGGTCCTCTTAGTTTCCACTTTCACTCCACTGCTCTTCATAGCATCTACGAACACCATCTATAGTCGTGGATCAAACCCCGACCCATAAATGGGCTCGTTAAAAGGCCAAAATAAGTATACGTCTGCAACACTTGGCAAAAATCACGCCGAATCTTATTTCCTACAAAAATAAACACGAATCACTACTAATGTGCTTTAATTGTACTTGAAATTTTAGGGTATCAATATTCGCCGGTGCCACCAATCGAAGTACCGCAAGCATACTAAAAAATTAAAGATCGAGGTATTATTTTAATTAAAAATTTAATTATTGTGTATTTATAAATAGTTGCATAGTTTTCTAGAGTATTGCTATGGTGAAAATGAGTTTTGTTTGGCATAAGTGACAACACTAGTTGATCTTATTGATGATAAAATTGATTTTCTTGCAAAATCGATTTTTGTCCATCTAGTGTAGATACTTATTTTATTTTTTTGTCATATTGAGTTTGTTTGGTATAAGTGACAATATTAGTTGATTCTATTGATGACAAAATTGATTTTCTTGCAAAATTGATCTATGTTCATCTAGTGTTGATGCTTATCTTATTTCTTTTTTTGGTCATAATGAGTTTGTTTGGCATAAGTGACAACACTAGTTGATCCTATTGATGACAAAATTGATTTTCTTGCAAAATCGATTTGTATCCATCTAGTGTTGACACTTATCTTATTTTTTGGTCATAATGAGTTTATTTGACTTAAGTGACAATACTAGTTGATCCTATTGATGACAAAATTATTTTTCTTACAAAATTAATTTGTGTCCATCTAGTGTTGACACTTATCTTATTTTTTTTTGGTCATAATGAGTTTGTTTATCATAAGTGACAACACTAGTTGATCCTATTGATGATAAAATTGATTTTCTTGCAAAATCAATTTGTGTCCATCTAGTGTTGACATTTATCCTTTTTTTTGGTCATATTATGATTGTTGTTGGAATTAATTCGCACTTAAGCTCTGATTTATTTTAAATGTTGAATTAATTTGCACTTTTGCTTTGATTTGGTTAAATTGTTAGAATTAAGTGGAGTTTTAGAATTTTTAAATTAAGTTCTTTCAAATTAATTCAAATTTGTTTATCCTTAACTTTTAAATACTTGAACTCTAATTATACTTGTAATTTATAACTTTAACTCTCGGATTATATTTAAGTATTTACAAATTGTTGATACTTTAAGAAATTTCTTACATTACAATTTAGGGTAATTATTTTTAACTTAAAATATAATTTAGCACTTGAACTTTAATTATGATACTTAAGAACATACTTGAACTAATTAATTAAGGTCGTGAATATTTTGTAGATGGATCACCGTTTGTGGATGTATGACATGTATTATGAAAATGGTGGTGGGTTGAAATCTACATTTTTTGATGTTGTTAGAAGTTTCATTGATCATGTAATGACACTTGATCTTTTTAAGAGAAATCAATTGGTTAGGTGTCCTTGCAGTTCATGTAAGTGCCTGAAAGTTTTTAGTCTAGATGAAGTTATGGTGCATTTGTATCGTAGTGGATTTAAGCCTAGATATTTTGTATGGGTGGATCATGGAGAAGTAGATGGAGTGAATGATATGTTTTAAAATTCGATGCCCGTGGATAAATATAATATGATTATAGCACAAGGTCAAATTAGATTTGAACATGATAATATTCAACATGATATGTTTGGGCATGATAGAGTCATCAAATGATTAATGATGCTTTCGGAGTTTAGGGGGGGGAGGGGAGTGGAAGCTAAACAATTTTTTAATGAAGCTCCTAATGAAGAAGTAAGACGCTCTTATGAAGAATTAGAAGTGGCTAGTCGACCATTATGTGAGGGGAGTCCGCTATCTTCTTTGTCTGTTGTAGTTAATTAATGAACATTAGTTCGAATTGGAATATTCCTAATGCGGCTATGGACTCAATGGTTGATCTTTTGGGTGAGTTAGTTAATCCCTAGTTTGACATACCCAAGAACTTCTATCAGATAAAAAAACTGGTTTCCAAGTGAGGTTTGTCACATGATAGAATTAATTGTTGTGTTAATGGCTGCATGTTGTACTACAACAATGATAGTGACTTGGAAATTTATAAGTTTTGCGATCATGCTCGTTATAAGAGGACTCCGGCCAGAAAGATGATTCCAATTAAGGTGATGCATTATTTACCTCTTATTCCTAGACTAAAGAGGTTATATGCATCGATGAGGTATGCCCCACATATGACATGACATCGTCAATATAGAATTTCACCGGGTGTGTTATCTCATCCATCTGACGGAGAAGCATAGAAGCATTTTCATAATGTATATCCTAACTTTGCTAGAGAGTCTAGAAATATCATATTGGGGTTGTGTGCAGATGGTTTCACACCATTCTCAAATTCTTCTACACCTTATTCTTGCTGGCCCATATTTCTCGCTCCATATAATCTTCCTCCTAAAATGTGCATGACAAGTCCATTCATATTTTTAAGCTGTGTTATTCCAGGTCCACGGAAACCAAAAAAGTTAGATTGATATCTCTCTACAACCATTGATAGATGAGCTTAAGCAGTATGGTTTGAAGGTGTACTGACTTGAGACATATCAACTAAATAAAATTTTGTTATAAGGGCTTGTTTAATGTGGACTATTAATAATTTTCCTGCATATGATATATTGATTGGTTGGATGATTGTTGAAAAGCTTGCTTGTCCTCATTGCATGGAACATAGTAAGGCTTTCAGCCTAAAGCATGTCAGAAAAAGTTCATGGTTTGATTGTCATCGTTAATTCTTGCCAGTGGACCACGAGTTTAGAAAGATGATGAATGCATTCAGAAAAGATAGAGTTGAAATTGATCCTCCACCCCCATAACTAGTAGGACATCAAATTTGGGAGAGAGTTTCTCAATTGCCTAAAGTTATAGATACTCCACCTTCTAGACTTCCTGGATATGGTGTTGAACATAATTGGACCAAACAAAGTATATTCTGGGAGTTGCCATATTGAAAGGATAATCTTCTAAGACATAATCTTGATATGATGTATATTGAAAAAAATTATTTTGACAACCTATTCAACGCAGTGATGGATATTAAAGGCAAGACAAAAGACATCCCAAGAGCTGAATGGACTTAAAGGAATATTGTACGAGGAAAGAATTGTGGCTGCAGGAACTACCAAATGGAAAAATTGTTTAGCCTAAAGCCAGTTTTTCATTCACCTTGGATGAGAAACGTGAAATATGTGAGTGGGTTAAAAATTTGAGGATTTTTCGGAGGGATATGCTTCAAATTTGGGCAAGCGGGCAGAGTTAAATGAGGGGAAGTTGATAGGTATGAAAAGTCATGATTGTCATGTATTCATGGAAACTTTGCTTCCTATCACTTTTAGCCACCCTTCTGAGAGGATATGGAAGCCAGTCGTAGAGATAAGTCTTTTCTTTAGAGATTTATGTTCTGGAGTATTGCTTGAAAGTAGTTTAAATAGGATGGAGATAAACATTTTTGTTATTACTACAAAGTTGGAGAAGATTTTTCTGCCTGGCTTCTTTGATGTGATGGAACATCTTCCGATTCATCTTGTACAAAAAGCCCACCTTGGAGGTCCAGTTCAAACAAAGTGGATGTATCCATTTGAAATGTAATATTTTTTGTGACTAATTAAGAGTTAGTTATATATAATGAAATATAAATAATAAACAACATGATTAACACATTTGAATTGGCATGTACAGAAAAATTAGAGGTTGCAAACAGACAATTAAACAAAGGGGACAGATTGAAGGATCAATTGTTCAAGTCATACTGTAAGAGAAGCCGACGACTTTTATTCTTATTACTTTGGGGATGAAGTGCCATGCAGGAAAAATAGTCCAAATCAAAATGATGAAGGTGAGAGTGATCCAATGTTTCCCCTGATTTTAATTTTTAATCAAAGTGGCCAAGGATCTAAAAGGCATGGAAAAATAGGCTTCAAGGCCAGGGAAAGACAATCGGCTATGAACCATGTTCTACTTAATTGTCCAGAAATTCAGCCATATCTTGAGTAAGTGTTAAATAAATTATATTATCAAATTACATAATAATTAGTATTTACTAACTAACAAAAATGTGCATATCAACATCAGATTGTTCGTAAATACCTGGGGCAATGAAGCTATATACAGGAGGTTTGCCAAATGGTTAAAGGACTATGTAAGTTTGAAAACCTAATCATATTGAATTAGTATGAATAATGTATTTATTTAAGACTAAATTGTATTATTTCGGATACAATTTGTAGGTTTATGATGAATACTCAACTGATCAGCATTCACCATTAGTGAGAGAAATCGCACTCGGGCCTGAATCTCAAATTCAGACAATGAGTAAAATATTGTGTTAATGGCTTTAAGTTTCAAACTGAAGAAGTTTCTGCATATAAGAAAACCAATAATAGTAGTGTCTTCGTTCAGGGTGATGTCGATGATAATGGCCAAACCACTGAATATCATGGTGTCATTCAGGAGATTATTGAAGTTCGATATTCAGGTTCGCCTAAAAAGAAAATAGTATTGTTTCGGCGTAAGTGGTTTGACCCATCACATAGAGGCACAAGGGTGGACCAACAACATAATATAATTGAAGTTAAGCACACTAGACAATATGGAAATTATGATCCTTTTATCATTTCTCAAAATGCTAAGAAGGTCTAGTACTCTCCATATCCATTGCGTAGAGATAAGGTTGATTGGCGGGTTATCATTAAGACAAAGTCGGTAGAAAGAATTGAAATTGAGAATGTATTAGATGTGGCATACCAAAATGATCTTGCACTTGTTCAATAACAAGTTGATGTTGAGTTGGAGACCACACTAGAACATCTTTAACACATGCTAGATGAGGTGTCTGATGATGAATTAATAGTGTCAAACTATCAAGGAGAAGTAGATGAAGATAATGAATCATTGGAGGATGATGATGAATTATTGCACGAGGAGGAATGGGAGGATGATGAATATGAAACAACTGAGGAATCGGAACGGGAGGATGAAGTAAATGAAACAAGCGAGGACGAATGGGCTAGTAGATTATAACTACCATATAACTTAATTTATCTTGCTAATACAAATTTTATTTGTTTTTTCTTATATATTGTATTTGTGTTACTTTACATTAAGATGTCATCAGGTGATGGTGATAGATCTTGGGATCATATTTGGATTACATCTTTTGGTAGGACAAAAGAAGAAGTCTAGAAGGCCGATTGATCTTGAGGATATCCCTGGCTATATTTCTTCGGCACCCGATGTTCAGGGTACCCCAGGCGCTAGTCATTATGTGTCTTTTAGAACTATGGATCCTCTAGCTTTTCAGAGTCAGTTGCGGCAACCACAGGGCACATCTTCTTCTGCACAATCGAGATTCCCTTCATGTGATCAAATCGCTCCTCGACCTACAGTGCCATATCATCGATCCACACCTTCGCCTACTCTATCTCCTAGTGATACATCTCCTACTTGTCAGTCTCCCCACCTATCTAATCTGAGACTTAGGGATTCTTCCAATACTGATACTGCCCCTACACCACCAATTTGGCCTCACAAACATTTTCCATCATCAGCTACATCATTTTCTACTGCTACATTTGAGCCTGCACAGGTTGTGCCCGACTTAGCTCCTGGACAGAGGGACAGATGTGTGAGAGTCATGATTGAGCTTGATAGAACATCGTAAGTTTTTATTTTTATTAATTTATTTTTGCTACCTTAACAAATTATAGATGAACTAATAATATGTTTATTATGTGTCTTGCAGGTGGCATCCTTCGAAACAGGCTACGGAGCTCTTAAAGAGAGTGTTAAGAGGTTATACTCGGAGCCATACACCTCTTGGGGCCAGATTCCAAATCATATTCGCTAGGCGATGTTTAATGAATTCAAGGTATATATAAGATTACATAATATTTTGAGTATTACTTAATTAACTTATTCTTTTAAACATTTTTGCTTTTTCCCTAGACATTATGTACTTGGCATCCCAAGGACAACACCTTCATTGCAAGCATATTTGAGAAATAGGTAAGCAGTTGACTATCTAACTGGCTAAAGAAAGCAAGGGATGATGGACAAGCCAATTCTTGGATACCTCCGCATGTATATCAAGATTTGCTATGGTATTTGTCACGCCCCAAGTCCCGATAGGGCGGACTGGCACCCATTGCCGATGAGGCTCGGGAGAACCAACCTGTAACTATGCTCTTTCTATACATATTATAAGGGATTTTCGCCTTTAATATACTTTAAAGTAGATAGACAGTGATAACAAGCCAAAAGAAAATGCATATGACTAGGCCGTTGGTGCCACACTGTCTAAAGTACGAGACATGACTATACTTTAATTTACATAGTTTACAAAGCTTCTAAATAATAAGAAGTATCAAATAAGGGTCGGGACAGGCCCCGCCTCGACAGAACGTAAAATATAAACATATGCTCTAGACATATACAAAGCTCCGAAGCAACCTGGAGCTTGGTGACAGCAGCTGAATATCCTGTACTCCTACTGGGG
>JAPFFP010047305.1:0-10443 GCA_026153255.1 Solanum medicagineum | reverse complement strand
ATGCCTTCTAACAGGGGTGTAGTTAGATGGTGGTGGTAGTCGCTTCCCAGCTCGTGTCTGAAGGGTTTGACGCCCCCCTTCAGACTATGTCCCAGTTCGCTGCTAAGAAAAGTTTCACGTTGTGCTGCGTCCTACTTGACGACGTCCGCACCTGTGGTTTGTTTTGAGATTTCATCCTTTTGGATGCTCTCGAAATGACTAAAACAAAGTGTTAGTAAAATCATAATTTGAACTCGAGATGGCATTCCTTACCGTGTTCGATATTCGTTCTCTTCGGCATGATAGATATCGAATCAATATGAAGCAATTATTGTATGCTCCTGTTGGCAACTTAAAAAAAATAAAATAGCCCTATCGGCGATGATCAGGCGATGGCTATCTCAGCGGATGGAGATAAAATGGCCACGTTCTTTGGCACGATAGATAATGAATGTGCAACGATTCTCCCGGCTGTTGGGAATAAGATAACCTGGTCGGCGATAAATATACAACAGCCTTATTGGCAGTTGAAAATAAAATAGCCTGACTGGCGATGAATATACAACGGCCCTCTTGGCAGTTGGGAATAAAATAACCTGGTTCCGACGATGAATATGTGACGGCCTTCTCGGCAGTCATCGGCGATGAATATGCAACGACCCTCTTGGCAGTTGGAAATAAAATAATTTGGTCCTGGCAAAGAATATGTGACGGCCTTCTCGGCAGTCGGAAGTAAAATAGCCCTATTGGCGATAAATATACAACGGCCCTCTTGGCAGTTGGAAATAAAATAACCTGGTTCTGGCGAAGAACATGTGACGGCCTTCTCGGCAGTCGGATATAAAATAGCCTTCTTGGCAGTGAATATACAACGGCCTTCTTGGCAGTTGGAAATAAAATAACATTCTTGGCAGTGAATATACGACGACCCTCTCGGCAGTCGGAAATAAAATAGTCATTTTGACGGTGGTATCAATAGCCTTTTTGGCGGTTGAAAATAACATAGCCTTCTCGGCAATGAATATACTACGGTCCTCTCGGCGGTTGGAAATAAAATAGCCTTCTTGGCAATGAATATCAATGGCCTTTTTGGCAATAAATATGTAATGGCCCTCTCGGCAATGAATATGTAATGGTCCTATTGGCAATAAATATGTAATGGCCCTCTTGACAATGATTATACAATGACCTTCTTGGCGATGAATATGCAATGACCCTCTCGGCAATGAATATGTAATGACCCTCTTGGCAATGACTATATAATGGCCTTATTGGCGATGAATATGCAATGGCCCTCTCGGCAAATGATGAAATGGCCCTCTTGGCTATGAATGATGAAATATCCCTCTTGGCAAATGATAAAATGGCCCTCTCGACAATGATGAAATGGCCCTCTTGGCAAATGATGATGAAGTGCCCTCTTGGCAACTTGAAAAACGAAATAGCCTTCTTGGCATTTGAAGATGTAGTGCCCTCTTGGCAAATGATGAAACGGCCCTCTCGGCAATGAATATGTAATGGCCCACTTGGCAATGACTATACAATGGCCTTCTTGGCGATGAATATGCAATGGCCCTCTCGGCAAATGATGAAATGGCCCTCTTGGCAAATGATGAAATGGCCCTCTCGGCAATGATGAAATGGCCCTCTTGGCCAATGATGATGAAGTGCCCTCTTGGCAACTTGAAAAATGAAATAGCCTTCTTAGCATTTGAAGATGTAGTGCCCTCTTGGAAAATGATGAAACACAATAGCCTTTGGCATTTGAAGATGCAGTGCCCTTTCGGCAAATGATGAAATGGCCCTCTCGGCAATGACGAAATGGCCCTCTTTGCAACTGATGATGAAGTGCCCTCTTGGCAACTTGAAAAATGAAATAGCCTTAATAGTCATGCGGTGGCTATCTCGGCAGCTGACCACACTCTTCGGCATAATAGATAACGAATTAAAAAAATATTTGTTGGTGATGATCATGTGATGGCTCGGCAGCTGGAGATAAAATAGCCACGTTGGCATGATGGATAATGGAAAATAGCCTTTGTCGGCTATGATCATGCGATGGCTATCTCAACTGTTGGAGATAAAATGGCCACGTTGGCATGATAGATAAAATAACCTTTCAATAATTCTTCTGCGAGGGGTACGTAATGACCCCTGTTGGCAGTTGTTAATAAAATAGACTTGTGGGGGGCAACCAAAAATAAATTGGCGCTTGGGCGTGATGCTTTGGCGCAATAGAATAACGCTTTGGCGCGCACTAGGCGCGAATATAATGGCACACTGGGTGCGAATAGAATGACACACTGGGCGCGGTGCGGTACACTGGGTGCGGCGCACTGATGCGCACGTAAATGCACTTTTGGAAGCACACGGGGCGCGGTGCGGCACACTGGGAGCGCACACTGATGCGTAACACACTGGGCGTAAATGCACTTTAGCATGGTCCTGAGTTTCTCCGTTGATACATGATGAATGAATGATTTATGCATGATGGATGTATGATTTATGCACGATGAATGAATGTATGATTTATGCACGATAAATGAATGTATGATTTATGCACGATGAATGAATGTATGATTATGCATGATGAATGTATGATGAATGAATGAATGATCAATGCATGATTTATGAATGATTTATGCATTATGAATGAATGATTTATGTATGATGTAATGAATGATTTATGCGTTATGAATGAATGATTTATATATGATGTAATGAATGATGACAGAATGATTTATGTATGATAGAATGTCTTTATGCATGATCGAATGCATGATAGAATGGCTTGCTACCGGGGATTTTAACGAGACGACAGCTGTTTACGCCTCGATTGTCCTCTTCTAGGCAAGACCTGTAAATTTCTCTGCATCCACAGAAAATTTCTTAGTTTTAAGATGAACTGACCTTTGATAGATTGCTGGTGACTTGAGCGAGACAGAACTATTTACGCCTCGGCTATTCTCCTGTAGATAGAACCTGCAAAAATTTCCCTGCATCCACAGAAAATTTTTTAATTTTAAAAATGAATTGATCTTTGATAAATTGTTGATGACCTGCGCGAGACGGAACTATTCGCGCCTCACTGTTCTTCTGGAGATAAGATCTGCGAAAATTCCTGTATCCACAGAAAAGTTATTAGTTTAAAAATGAATTGATTTTGGTAACTTGCTGATGACCTGGGGGAGACGGAGCTATCTACGCCTCTGTTGTTCTCTTGTAGATGTGAAAATTTCCCTGCATCCACAGAAAATTTCTTAGTTTCAAAATAAATTGATCTTTGACAAATCATTGGAAACTTGAGCGCCTTAGCTGCTTTCTTTTTTCTGCATCCACAGAAAAATTCTTAGTTTCAAAATAAATCAAACTATGTTGATTCTTCGAGATTTGAGTGAGACGGAATTATTCACGCCTCGGTTATTCTACTGCAACAATTTTCCTGCATCCACAGAATTTTTTTTAGTTTTTTTTTTAAAAATGAATTGATCTGTGTCGATTCTTGGGTTGCCTGCTCCTTGTCTTGACTTTAAATGGATTGCCTTGAATTCACACCACTTGGTAGAAATACATGTTTGGTTTCGACACAAATCCCTCTATGTGTCGTGTTTAAAGGCAGCTTTTAGACTTTTAAATGATGCTTAGCGAAATTTTGAGGGTAACCTCAAAATTTCTATCCTAGTTTAGGTTATCATGGATTATCGGCTAATCAAAAGCCCTTTGAGAATTTTTGAGATTTTTCTCAAAAATTTTGTCCATTTGAAGTTTCATTGTGCTTAAAACTTCAATTTGTTGTACAAGACTTCTTTGTTCAGAATTTTTGAATGCCTTTCAAAAATTCTGTCCCAGTTTTCTTTCTGGGAGTATGACCGAGTCATTGTGGCGCCTACGTATCCCGTTGAGTCAGGAATCAGGCCAAACGTAGTTCCAAACTCAAGGTTAGAAAAATACAAATTTTGGATAAAAGGTGACCGAGGCCGACATAGGTTGCCTACGTATCTCATTCTTGAGAATTCAGGTCAAACGTAGTTCATTCTTGATTAAATTGACACTGTGGAGGGTAAAAATTGGGTGTCAATAATATTTACTTTAGAGTTATAAGTCAATGCATATAAATAACATAATAATTTAAACCTTAGCATACCGACCATCATATCTAGTAAAATACTAAAATAATACCTGAAGCAAGTCATGTGTACAGTAATTGAATTGTAGATCAAAGGCATATAAAAGTTTTATTAGATTACTTTGAAGGAATAGATAACCCTAATATAAGTAAATCTCAGTTGGTATACATACTTGAACTGACAAAAAAAATTGATTAACTTTTAATGAAAAGATAACTCTGATTTAAGTAAATCTCAGTTGGTATATATACCTGAATTGGCAAAAAAAATTGATTAACCTTTTAAGGAAAAGATAACCCTGATTTAAGTAAATCTCAGTTGGTTAAAGAGTCTTGCTAATGTGTTGTAAAATAAAGAAAATATAAGAATACTAAACAAAAAATAAATACAAAAATTGTATTGAGAGTAGAATGTAGAGAGTATTATTTTTATTCTCTTCAACTGTATCTTTTCACAAGGGTGGATAATACCATTTTTTAGGACGTTGAAATTACCTGTTTACAATCTTTAACCAGTACGTTAGTACATCTTTAAGAAATATATTAAATAGATACATTACGTTAGTGGTTTAATTAAATGAAACATCTACAAGTAAATAGATTTATAACATATGGGGAATAATTTCAGTAGGATAAAATCGCCAATCATCTTTTACTGAACTTTTTTGTAATTCAACTTTGGATGTACGATCTTTTCACTTGTATTATACTATCATGATGATATAAATATGACACTGTTGATGAATAGACATACATATTTCGTGATATAAATATCATATTTCATAATGTCAATCTTTTAAATTAACCAGAAATCCATTTGATCCCACATTTTTTAATCTACTTTTTCCATCCTAGTTTATAAAATTTCAATTATACACCGTGTACAAACAACAATTTTTTTTTGTTCCTTCTATAAATTTGATATTTTGGATATTTTTAAGTACTACGTGGATTTATTCTCCAAGTTAAGGAGGAATATTTGTGTCTTCATTGTTCTCTATTGCCTCAGTTACTCATCATAAAATTGGATTCCCAACGTAGAACTTATACCACGTTGACATCTCTCTTTATTTCTTCATGAATCCTTTCCGGCATTGCGAGTCTTGTCTTGTTTCATTCATTCTCCTCTTTTTGAATTTGAGTCTTGTCTTGTTTCATTCATTCTCCTCTTTTTGAATTTTTCTTTCTTTTTTAATGCTAAATGACACTCTTTTGAGAATAAGATGTCTTTATTCTAATTGATTAGTCTTCCTCTTTTTCCATTTTTATCCTCATAAATGCCACCATGAATCACATAGTTCTTTTCCTTTATGAGTGAGCAATAATAAGAGTACAACTCACAATCATGATAGTTATCAAATTCTCAGTAATCACACAGTATAAAAATAATACTATATTCGTCAATCTTTACTCGTCCACTGTACTAAAAATAGGTGTTCAGCAATACTTTTCCACTTTAAAAAATTAAAAATAATTTTATACTTAAATTCCTAATTTATCCTTATCATTAATTATAATCATTTATTTGTTACATTTTTTAATACATTGTATTTATTATACTAAAAGAATAATTTGATAAAGTTACCTTCTCATTTATTATTTCTTAATTTCTATACCAAATCAATAGAAAACAATCGTTGATGGACAGAGGGATATAAATTTTGTACACATATTTGAAAGTAGTAAATACAAAAGTTTGCACGTTATGAAAAATTAGTGAACAATTGTTAAGTTAAAATGTTGAATCCAGACATGACAGAATCAAAATTTGAATAACTCATGTGTTACATCTAAATTTGGAGCATATTCTCTCAACTACAGGAAAACAGAGTATTAGCTACGGATGCCTGCTTGAAAATTCTAATCCCTAGCTAATATTCAACTTTAGCTACAATATCTTCATAGCCAATGCTTACTGCTTGAAATTTAGTATCATAGTGGCTAGGAAGTGGCTACGGATTAAGTTCTATCTAAGGTTAGCTACGCATATTTGCTAGGCAAATCGCTAGCTATGTGTTAGAGGGAAATATTTTGGCACCAAATAATTTTAGCGGGAAAATATTTGGCAACAAATAATTTTGCCGAGAATTCAGATTAGCATAACAATACATTTTCACAATTATTTATTTAGGTACTGAGAAAAAGAAAATCTTAATTATATTTCTAAATATTAAATATATAAAGTTAATCATTTTTTATTTTAAAAAACAGCCTTGAAATTCCTTAGACATTAAATATTTATTTTCTATTTCTCTCAATCTCTCAAACTAGAACCACCCACTACCTCTCAAAACTGAATGAGGGAGATGACTATTTCTCAAAATTAAGCTTCTGCTGATCACTAAAGCTCGTTCTTGTGACGCAAAGGAGTAATTAAGCTTCTGTTAATCGCTAATCGGGTATTTTGTTGCATACTTCTTGTCATTCATTTGTATCTTTTCATGCTGGTAGAAGTAATTGATCAAACATTACAATTGTGCTCCTCACAATCATAAACTTTAATGGCTTTTCCTTGCATATGCTATCTTAGAATGAATCATATGATAATTGCTTTTCTATTTGAACTAAACCAATTTCCTCATATGCTGGCCCCAAATACTAGTTACTCTCCAATTAGGTTTATGTTCTTTTTTTTGTTCATAAATAATGATGATTTGGCTCATCAATTTAACTAAATAATTCTTAAGTACTAATAATAATTTTACTATGATTTTGTCATTGTTTGTTATATAGGAAGAATGAGTTTTAGAGCTGATCATATGTGGATGTATAATAGGCTAGTGCCAAGCTGGCAAGGTATCAATGCTAAGTTCAAAGAAGGTGTGAATGAATGAGTTTGCACTAATGCAACATGACTTTGTTTCTGATGGAAGTATAAGGTGTCCTTGTTCAAGATGTAAAAATAGTGGGTTCCTAGTATCTCATGATGTTAAGGCACATTTATACTAGTTCGGGTTCATGCCTAACTATTATCAGCGGGAATCACATGGGGAGCCTTTTGTACCAATTTTTCGGCCTCAATCTTGTACTCATGTAAGCAATGAAACACATGTTGATAGTACACCAATAAATTCATACCGCACTATGATCTCGAAAGCAATTGATCCTAGTTTCAACTTTGATTTTGATAGAGTTGACTTGGATGGTGAAGGAGAACAACATCCAAATCAAAATGTTCAACACTTTTTTGATATGTTAAAGGATGCAAAAGTGCCGCTGCAT
Organism: Solanum medicagineum; assembly: GCA_026153255.1. Lineage (NCBI taxonomy): Eukaryota > Viridiplantae > Streptophyta > Magnoliopsida > Solanales > Solanaceae > Solanum > Solanum medicagineum. Next base: position 3,116 of record JAPFFP010047305.1, on the reverse strand, counting down.
GATGGATGTACGAATCATTCTCCATTATCAACAGTGTGTAGATTGTTGAACATTAAGTCTGAGTTTAACATGAGTGAGAGTTGCTATAACCAAATTTTGTTATTTCTTAAGGAGCTCTTACCCAAAGATGCTAAGTTGCCTGATAATTATTATAGGACTAAAAAAATGATTGCGAAACTTGGGTTGGGATATGAAAACATAGTTGTATGCCAGACAAGTTGCATCCTATATTACAAAGATAATAAAGAGAAAAGCGACTGCCCAAAATGTGGTCATCCATGCTATAAGTCTAAGAAAGGAGGGAATGGTAGACAGAAAGATGTTCCATACAAAGTATTGCGTTATCTTCCTATAACTCCAAAATTACAAAGGTTATATATGTCTACAAAGATAGCTGAACATATGACATGGCACTGGAAATCTCGTCGAGAACCTGGGGTTATGAGTTATCCAAGTGATGGAGAGGCATGGAAAAAACTTGATCAATGTCATCCTAGTTTTGCAGTAGAGCCTCGAAATATTAGGCTTGGACTTTCAGCTGATGGGTTTACTGTACATGGGCACATGGCCCATCCTTATTCTTGTTGGCCAGTAATCATCACACTATACAATCTTCTGCCAGGAATGTGCATGACCAGCCCTTACATGTTTTTGACTCTTCTTATTCCTAGTCCAAAAAGTCCTGGAAAGAATATAGACTTATACTTACAACTGCTCGTTGGTGAATTGTTGCAATTCTGGAATATAGGGGTTGAGACTTATGATTCTCACAGTAAACAAAATTTTCTAATGCGAGCTGCACTTATGTGGACTATCAATGACTTCCCAGCTTATGGAATATTGTCCGGGTGGAGTACACATGGTCTATTGGCATGCCCTTGTTGTATGGGAAAAAGTAAGGTATTTTACTTGAAATATGGGAGAAAGGGCTCATTTTTTGATTGCCATTGTCAATTTTTGCCCAAAGATCATTCATTCCGAAAGGATAAAAAATCATTTTTAAAAGGAAAGGTTGAACACTCTGAGCCTCCTCGTATGTTGTCTAGTGAAGAAGTTTGGGCAAATGAGTATATTACCAAAGATTTGTGATGACCACACGTCTGATAAGTTACTAGGTTTTGGGAATCAACATAATTGAACAAAGCAAAGCATTTTTTGAGAACTGCCATATTGAAAGACAAATATTATCCGACATAATCTTGAAGTAATGCATATGGAGAAAAATGTGTTTGAAAATATATTTAATACAATAATGGATGTCAAAGGTAAAACAAAAGACAATTTAAAAGCTAGAAGGGATGTGCAGACTTAATGTGATTGTCCTGACCTTGAACTGAAAGAGAACCAAGGAAAAATTTTGAAGCCAAAGGCAGCCTATTCACTAACAAAAGATCAACAGAGATTGGTTGTGAATGGGTGAAAAATCTAAGGTTCCCAGATGGTTATGCTTCTAATTTGTCTAATTGTGTAGACATGGCAGATTGCATATTATCAAGGATGAAGAGTCATGATTCTCATATATTTCTAGAAAGGCTGTTACCAATTGCATTTCGAGATTTTTTGTCAGAGCCAATTTGGAATGTCTTCACAGAGATGAGTATGTGTTTTTTAATGCTCCTGTGCAACAGCATTATATCTTGATGATCGGAAAAACTTGAAGAAGGCATAAAGTTCACAATTTGCAAGTTGGAGAAAATATTTCCACCTAATTTCTTTGATTCTATGGAACATTTCCCAATTCATTTACCATATAAAGCAAAAGTTGGTGGTCCAGTCCAGCATCAATGGATGTATTCTACTGAGCGGAAAGCATATAAACTGAAACTATATTTATAAAATTAACTATATTTATAAAATTAAGTTTCTGGTTTAACATATGATACTAAAACATAATTTTTGTTCTTATAAAACCTTATCATAATATAGGATGCTACATGGTCTAAAGAAGAAGGTGAAAAATAGATTACGTGTCGAAGGATATCAATAGTTGAAGCTTATATCATTGAAGAAGTTTCAACATTCACTTTCCACTATTTTCAGCCAAATGTGCAGACTAGGTTGAACAGAGTAAGTCGAAATGATGATGGAGATGAAGTTGATGCACCTGATAGATGTTTGTCTATATTTCTGCATCCAGGACGTCCATATGGGAAGATGGATAGTAGATATTTGGATGATGAGGAGTGGGACGCAGCACGATTATATGTTTTGTTAAATTGTGAGGAGGTTCAACAATTTGTTCAGTAAGTTGACTTTATGACTAATAGCCCAGATGTATAATATAAGTAAATTTAATTAGGATTTAATTATTTTTTATAGTATCATTGAAGATGAATTGAGGAGGAACTCTGAAAGCATTAGCCTCGAACAAATTGATAAAGAGACAAATGACAGATTTGCCAAATGGTTTGAAGCTTACGTCAGTAAATTATAATTATATAAAGAAGTTTTTAGTCTTTATTTGTCAACTTATTATTACTTTTAACTAAACATACCATTGGTCTATTTAGTTTAGTGATAGGTTCTTAATCTAGTTAACCACATAACTGATGAGAGGTTGAAAGACTTAGCTTTTGGTCCTTATAAATTGGTACAAATATGGCCTCAATATTTTACGAATGAATATAGGTTTGACACTCTTACGTATGGCTCTAACAAATCAACAATGAATAGTGGTGTGTGTATCAAAGGAAAAAGTTGGAGTGACTATGAAAGTGACTACTATAGATTACTCATTGAGGTGATACAACTAGAGTATTCTAATCCTTCAAAGAAAAGAACTACTCTCGTGTTGTTCAAATGTGATTGGTTTGATCCTACAATGGGCCGAGGATGGAGGTTCATGATCAATATGGCCTTATACAGATCAATCATAAGAGAAGATTCGCAAGCTATGCCTATGAACCTTTTGTGTTGGCTGAACAAGCACAACAAGTATATTTTGCCGAATATCCTAGTAAAAAGAAAGATAGGGCCGATTGGTGGGCAGTATGTAAAACTAAAGCTAGAAGCCGAATCGATTCCCCAAATGTGCCTTACCAAGAAGATGAGGGAATTCCTGTGTTACTTCCAAATGTCACTGATGAGCTTGATAGCTTATGTCATGAAAGTGGTGA
>JAPFFP010047304.1:0-10443 GCA_026153255.1 Solanum medicagineum | reverse complement strand
CAAAACAATACAACAAGAGATAGTAAATAGGGACAAACGGGGCTAAGGGACAATTTTCATATCATAAACATCAAGAGTCAAGAGAGAGTCAAAGCTCATAGCATAATACAAACATATCCAACAACACCTCTAAAACTTAGATACTTAGCGGGGGCCAAGACAAGCTATCGGTCTCACCCTCATAGTCAATATATACATAAAAGAAAGATAGTCTTAGAACATCATATGAGATCATAAACGTCGTCCCTGAAATAAAGGACTCACCAAAGATTTTGAGAGATGTCGTACTAGCCCCGTGGAGGAGGATGACCAAGTGGGCCTCTGGTTCCTATATGGTAACATCATGTTGGCATAGATTAAGCGTTAGTACATTTGAATGTACTAAGTATGTAGGATACAATGCAACAAGAGATAAACATCATAACTAAAATGTATAATAGTAGGCAATAGACAACATATTAGCAATATCGCATGTATTATCAATGCCTAAGTAAACATGCTTACATAGAATATAATACAAGGTGTAAGAAGAGACTAACATATAATACCCATAGAAATTAGACATGCATTGGACCTTCAATTCATCAGACATGCTTACATAAAGTCATTCAACTCATAAGACATGCATTGGACCTTCAATTCCTCCATAAAACGTTAGCCAAAAATTTTATCAAACACTTGGCGAGTGTGTACTGCTAGTGTAAAACCATGCAATTCAAGAGTGTAATCATGCCTGTAAATTCAATGTAAAACTATCAATAGATAGTTGGTAACACCCTTAAGTAATATACATCCTAACCCTTTATCAAAACTCACAATATACCTTAGATCCATAGCTCAAAACATGCTAAAACAATCATAATTTCATGAAACCCCAACGTAGTGTGCAGTGAAATTCATAATAAGTAAGACCCATGAGTAAATCAACTTTAAATCATGCAATTTTAAGTAAAAGGGAACTTAGGTATCATGGGTGAAAGGAATCATGAAAGGAACCCACATACCATAACTTTGGAGGAGACTTAAAGCTTGATTGAGAACCTTAAGATCCGGATGAGTTTTGAGACTTGAAATTTGGAGATGAAATATTGTCTAAGTGTTTGAGAAAGTATTTAGGAATGTCTTGAATGATACGAGGGCGAAATAATGCTAAGTATAGGTATTTCCACGCATGGGAATAATTAGGCCCAAGACCCAAAAGCCTTGGACCAGACAAGAAAAACTGCACATAAAATGAACTGAGGCACGCCCTTGGCGCATCGCGCCAGGGGCATGGAAATGTCACTAGAAATCGCATTTTTGGGAAAATGAAATTGCGATTCGTTTGATCTGAAATCGGGGTTAAACCCATTCCCCACTCAGCTTGACCCCCTGAACAAGAATATGAAATTAGATTTTTGATATTGCATACGGATTTTGAGATATATTGAAATTATGATTTCGGGCACTACCGAGGCACATTTTTGGGCACTTTTTGGGATCGATTCAATATCTCCCCCTTGGGAACATTCGTCCCCGACTGTCAAATAAACATATATCAGAAGTGTAATCATGAAGAAATCATCCCCAACAAGAATGCAACAACATTCTTGAATCACCAATTTTCAAAATCTCAACATAAGTGTAAAATCACCATGAATTTTATCAATGTAAGCATGAATGCATGCAAATGACTTAGGGGCTCGAACAAGAGACATCAAATCACATAGAAGGCTTAGAGTTAGTACCTTAGGCCTGAGTAGGATGGAAGAGATAAGGATATTGCTTTTGCATATCCGTTTCGACCTTCCAAGTAGCACTTTCGACTTGTTGATTCCTCCAAAGGACCTTAATGGAAGCAACATCCTTGTTCCTCAACCTCTTCACATGCCTATCCAAGATCTCTACTGGAACCTCTTCATATGACAAGTTGTCTTCCACTACCCCCACAACATCAAGAGGCACAATAGCATTAGGATCACCCACACACTTCCTCAACATAGACATATGAAAGACCAGATGAACCAATTTCGTTTCACTAGGCAACCCACTCGTAGGCCACCTCACCAATCCTCCTGATAACCCTACAAGGACCCACATATCTAAGGCTTAACTTATCATTCTTACAAAAATGAATCACATCCTTCAAGTGAGACCCCTTCAAATAAACCCAATCACCAACCTTAAACTCAAGCTCCCTCCTTCTCACATCGGCATAGACTTTTGGCGACTTTGGGCTGTTTTCAACCTTTCTCTAATCATCCTTAACTTCTCCATAGCATCCATAACCAAATTTGGACCTAACAAATCCACCTCTCTAACTCAAACCACCCAGTTGGTGATCAACAATGTCTACCATAGAGACCCTCAAAAGGAGCCATTTCTGATGCTAGAATGATAGCTATTGTTATATGCAAACTCAATCAATGGAACATGATCATCCCAACTACCCTTAAGCTCTAATACATAAGACCTAAGCATGTCCTCAAGTGTTTGGATAGTTCTTTTGGCTTGGCCATCTGTTAGAGGGTGAAAGGTCATACTAAGTTTTACCTATGTCCCAAGGCCTCTTTGGAAGGATCTCCAAAAGTGTGAAGTGAATTGTGCACCATGATCTGATATGATGGACAAAGGAACCCCGTGCAACCTCACCAAGTCATGAATGTACAACCTAGCATATTCTTCAGCCGCATATGTAGTCTTAATCGGTAGAAAGTGAGTCAATTTTGACATCCTATTAACCACAACCCAAATGGAATCAAAACCCTTTCTAGCCTTGGGCAACCTAACCACAAAATCAATATTAATCTCTTCCCACTTCCAAGTAGGAATCTTTATGTCTTGGGTTAGGCCACCCGGACTTTGGTGTTTGGCTTTGCCTTGTTGGCAACTATGTCAACCAAATAAAATTTTGGCAATGTCCCTCTTCATGCCTCCCGACCAATACACCTCTCTCAAATCTCTATACATATTAGTAGACCTGGGGTGAATATAGTAAGAAGAACCATGATCCTCATCAAGAATCTTTTCCTTCAAGCCATCAACACAAGGCACACACAACCTACCTTGGTACCTAAGGGCACCATCTCCCCCTCGGGAGAAAACCTCCACCTTTCCATCTTTTACCAATGCCTTCAATTCTAACAATGAGGGATCAAGATCTTGGTTAGCTTTCACCTCATCAAGCCATGACAATTAGAACCATCAACACCACCACCACCATCATCACCCTCTTCAAACCCAACTGCCAATCTAGCCAACCGGTGGACCTCCTTAGCCACCCCTCTATCACCACTATCAACATAAGCTAGCCTACCCATAGTCAACCTACTCAAAGCATCGATGCCACCACATTAGCCTACTGGGATGATAATTCACACTCATATCATAGTCCTTAAGAAGTTCTAACCACCTCCTTTGTCTCAAGTTAAGATCTTTTTAAGTGAAGACATATTGGAGTCTTTCATGATCGGTGAACACATCAACATTCACCGCATACAAATAGTGACACTAAATTTTCAAAGCAAAGACCATGACGGCTAACTCTAGATCATGGGTAGGATAATTCTTTTCATGCACTTTGAGTTGTCTAGAAGTATAAGCTATCACCTTCCCATTTTGATCAATACACAACCCAAACCAACCTGAGAAGCATCACAATAGACAGTGAATCCCTCTGGCCCTTCCAGTAGTGACAATATAGGAGCGGACACAAGCTTATCTTTCAATATTTGGAAAATCCTTCCACACTTATCAGGCCACACAAATTTGGCTTTCTTTTGAGTCAACTTTGTCATGGGTGAAGCAATAGAAGAGAACTCATTCACAAACCTCCGATAGTAACCCGCTAGGCCCAAGAAGCTCCTAATATCCGATGGGGTCAATGGTCTAGGCCAATTTCTAATAACATCCATCATTTTAGGATTTACCTTAATACCATCCCCCGACACCATATGACCTAGAAAGGCAACTTCTTTCAACCAAAATTCACACTTCTCATATTTAGGATACAACTTCTCTTCCCTAAATTTTTGCAACACTACCCTCAAATGGCCCACATGCTCCTCCTCACTATGAGAATAGATCAAAATATCATCAATGAAGACCACAACAAATGAATCAAGGTAGGGTTTGAAGACCCTATTCATAAGGTACATGAAGATAGCCAGTGCATTGGTCAACCCAAAGGACATCATAACAAACTCAAAATGCCCATACCTAGTCCGGAAGGCCGTCTTAAGAATATCACACTCTCTCACCTTCACTTGATGATACTCGGACCGAAGATCAATCTTAGAGAAGTGGCTAGCCCCTTGCAATTGGTCAAAAAAATCATCAATCCATGGAGGAGGATGCAAATTCTTGATGGTTGACCCTATTAAGTTGCCGGTAGTCAATACACATTTTAAGAGACCCATCCTTCTTCTTTACAAACAACACTAGTGCACCCCAAGGTGATTGGCTAGGCCTAACAAGACCTTTCTCCAACAAATCCCTCAATTGTTCCTTCAACTCCTTTAACTCCGTCGGGGCCATACAGTAAGGGGGAATAGAAATGGGTTGAGTATTGGGGAGGAGGCCTATACCAAAATCTATCTCCCTTTCGGTAGAAACACCCGGAAGGTCATTTTAAAAGACATCAAGAAACTCATTTACAACCGGAACCAACTCTATAGAAAGGACTTTAGACTCCACATGCTAACTCTCACAAAATGATAAAGACACCCTTTAGAGATCAATATATTACAGGCTTTAATGCAACAGATGAACCTACCCTTGACCACCACATCATGACTCTCCCATTCAAGAACGTATTCATTTTAGAATTGAAATTTGACCCTACGGGTTCTACAATCAATAGAGGCATAGTATGCATGCAACCAATCCATCATAAGAACGACATCAAGATCAACCATATCCGACTCAACAAGATCACAAGGCAATATTTTTTGCAAGATGCATATGGGACAATTTCTATAGACCTTTCTAGCAACAATAGATGCACCAATAGGAGTAGACACCTCATATGACTCACACAACAATTCGGGCTCAACATGAAACTTTTTGGCAACAATGGGGGTAACAAAACAAAGAGTGGCACCTGGATCGATCAATGTATACATATCAAATCAAAGACTTTCAACATACTGGTAACAACGCCGGGCACCTCATCAAACCCCTTGCCTCCCATGCAAAGCATAAAACTGATTATGCCTTGGGGCACCACCTTATTGACCACCCCTTCCCAAAGGAACCACATTAGCACCTTGTGGACAAACCTCTTTACCCTTGTTGTGGTTACAAGGACATTCAACCTTTTTGTGACCAACTTCTCCACACCCATAACATGCATTAGTGTCCCTCAAACATGGGCCCCCATGGCCCCTACCACATTTTGGACACACACCATTAGAGACCACACCCCAACACTTTGGGCCCTTGGAAAGTCATTGGCAAACCCCCTATTAGAACCATGAGAAGACCCTTGGCCTTGTTGGAACCGGCCACCCTTTCGACTTTGGAACCTACCTTCAAAGCGGGCCCTCTTGGCCTCATTACCCCTCCTCTTTCTTCACTTCTCTTCCTCCATTTTCTCGGCATATGTCATCAAATGGGACAAGTCCATGTCGCTAATTAACATGGCGGACCGGCATTCCTCACTAACTAAGTCAGAAACACCCATTACAAATTTATTCATTCTAGACCTTGGGTCGGCAATCAAGTGAGGAGCATATATAGAGAGCTGAGTGAACTTGAGGGCATACTCCCTCACACTTATAGAACCTTCTCTAAAATTCATAAACTCCCCCAATTTGGCTTCCCTAAGCTCAAGAGGGAAGAACCAATTAAGAAAAGTCGCCTTGAACTCCTCCCAAAGCACCACATTATTGATTCCCTTCTCATCGTTCCATTGGTTAAACCATATTTTTGCCACCATCTTGAGTTGGTAAAGCCGCCAACTCCTCCTTCTCTTCTGTTCTAACACTTATACTAGCCATAAACTTTTAGCCCTCATCAATGAACTCTTGAGGGTCCTCATCCACCTTTGACCCATAGAATTCTGGGGGATTCATCCTCATGAAGTCTCTCACCCAAGATGATGGTGTAGGAGTATGAGGGGCTTGGGCCTCTTGATTGGATTGATTAGCCACAACTTGTGCAAGCAAAGTGAGGGAATCCCAAAGCTCACCATGAGCCGGTTGTTCATCAGGAGTGTGGGCTCTTCTTGCTCTTGTGTTAGGCATGATCTATCATAGCAAAGAACAATCGTTAGGGGAAAAAACCGTATTTCAACTCTATAGCACGACTTAGAATATGAAGAAGGGAAACATTTCCTAAGATGCCTCATAGCCTCTTACTCATAGTTGTGGTACATAACACAATCATGAATAAGACTAATCGATGCGGTGCGTTGGACTCCGAGGATCTAACAACCTAGTGCTCTGATATCAAGTTTGTCACGACCCAACCCTAGGGCCTAGACGTGACATGGCGCATAGAAAACCCGAAGGGACCCCAAGCAAGCCTCTTAACATATCATTATACATCCTAGGCCGCGAAAGCAAAAAAATACAACAAGAGATAGTAAATAGGGACAAATGGGGTTACAGGACAATTTTCATATCATAAACATCAAGAGTCAAGAGCAAAGCTGATAGTATAATACAAACATGTCTTGCAACACCTCTAAAGCTTAGATACTTAGCGAGGGCCAAGACAAGCTATTGGGCTCATCCTTATGGTCACCATATACATAAAAGAAAGATGGTCTTAAAACATAGTATAAGATCATAAACATCATCCCCAAAATGGAGGACTTACCAAAGAGCTTGAAAGATGTCGTACTTTCCACGTGGAGGAGTGATCAAGTGGGGCTCCGGTTCCTACATGGTAGCATCATGTAGGCATAGATTATGCGTTAGTATGCTTGAATCTACTAAGTATGTAGGATGCAATGCAACAAGAGATAAACATCATAACCAAAATACATAATAGTAGGTAATAGACAACATATTAGCAATATGGCATGTGTGCTCGATGCCCAAGTAAAACATGCTTACATAGAATATAATACAAGGTGTAAGAAGAGACTAAAATATAAAACCCATAGGTTACCAAGGTACAAACACCTTTGGTTGGTTGGTGGACCGTCTCACCCTACCACCCCTGGTGACCGAGGTACAAACCCCCGACATGGTTATCCAGGTATGAACCCCTTGATTGGTTGGTGGATACTCATAGCCTACTCCCTTTGGTGATTGAGGTACTAACCCCTCAACCTGGTTATCAAGGCATTAGCCTCTTGATTGACTATACAAACCCCTCGACATGGTTACCCGGGCTCTTGTCCCCCCGAGTGAGGCATGGTCAGATTCAAACACTATATAGGAGAGTATCATGTACACACGTTCCTTTCATCATCATAAAGTCATTCAACTCATAAGACATGCATTGGACCTTCAATTCCTCCATAAAACATTAGCCAGACATTTTATCAAACACTTGGCGGGTGTGTACTGCTAGTGTAAAACCATGCAATTCAAGAGTGTAATCATGCTAGAAAGTTCAATGTAAAACCATCAATAGATACTTGGTAACACCCTCAAGCAATATACATCCAAACCCTTTATCAAACCCTTTATCAAATCTCACAATATGCCTTAGATCCATTGCTCAAAACATGCTAAAACAATCATAATTTTATGAAACACAAACATAATGTGCAGTCAAATTCATAATTAGTAAGACCCATGAGTAAATCAACTTTAAATCATGCAACTTTAAGTAAATTGGAGCTTGGGTATCATGGGTGAAAGGAACCCATGAAAGAATCCAACATACCTTAGCTTTGGAGAATCCTTGAATAAGATTGGAGATGGAGACTTGAAGCTTGATTGAGAACCTTAATATTTGGATGAGTTTTGAGACTTGCAATTTGGAGATGAAATATTGCCCAAGTGTTTGAGAGAGTATTTGGGAATGTCTTGAATGATTTGAGGGTGAAATAAGGCTAAGTATAGGTATTTTCATTCATGGAGCACTTAGGCCTAAGACCCAAAAGCCTTGGACCAGACAAGAAAAACTACGCACAAAATGAATTGAGGCGCGCCCTTGGCGCGTCGCGCCAGGGGCACGGAAACCTCACTGGAAATCGCATTTTTGGGAAAATGAAATTGCGATTCGTTTTCTCTAAAATCTGGGTCAGACCCATTCCCCAGTTAGTTTGACCCCCTGAACAAGAATATGAAGTCAAATTTATGATATCACGCATGGATTTTGAGATATATGAAATTACAATTTTGGACACTTCCGAGGCACATTTTCGGCCACTCTTTGGGGTCGTTTCAAAACTGAGGATGAAACTAAAGAGGATAAAGAGGAGGAGTTCAAAGAGGATACTGACTAGTGTTTTAGTAGAAAAATGATGTTGCATCTACTATTGTCTTTGAGTTAATTGTGATTTTATGCAGTTTAAAACTTTAATTTCATGGAAAGAATACTTAAGATCACAACCTATATGTGCCAACTAACATTTTAGTTATAGTGTTTTGTTAGTGAATTTACTTACACTGACTCAATTTTGTAATTTTATTTTTCCCCTTTCTTTTCTTAGTAAAAAACAAGAGAAGAGAGAGAGGAAAAAAGAAAAGGAAACAAGAACTGGAAAATAGACTTAATCTTTACTGTGTATGGTTTGTTTGTTTTGTGGTTATACAAAAAGTGTTGCTTTTTATGTTAGATGAAGAGCATACTCAGAGCATACACAGTGGTGTATTTGAAAAGACCCAGAAAGTGCCGAAAATGTGCCTCGGAAGTGCCCGGAATCGTAATTTTCATATATCTCAAAGTCCTTGCATTAATTTGAAAATTCGACTTCATATTCTTATTCAGGGAGCAAAATAGAGTGGAAAAGGGCTCTAGCCCGAATTTTAGAGTGAACGAATCACAATTTCAATTTTTCAAGTGAGCAATTTCCAGTGAGCAAACCGCATTGCTAGCGCGACGTGCCAGTGTGTATTTTCTATCTAGTTTTTTTTATCTCAGTCCAAGACTTTTTGGTCCTGGGCCTAAGTGTTCCCAGGCATGAAAATACCTATACTTAGCCTTATTTTACCCTCATATCATTCAAGACATTCCCAAATATTCTCTCAAACACTTACACAGTATTTCATCTCCAAATTCAAGTCCCAAAACTCATCCGGATCTTAAGGTTCTCATTCAAACTTCAAGTCTCGATCTCCAATCTTCTTCAAATGATTCTCCAAAGTCAAAGTATGTGGGTTTTCTTTCATGGGTTCCTTTCACCTATGATGCCCAAGCTTTTTTTTGTTTACCTAAAATTGCATGATTTAGAGTTGATTTACTCATGGGTCTTACTTATTATGAATTTCACTGCCGCTATGTTGCGATTTCATGAGATTATGATTGTTTTAGCATGTTTTGAGCTATGAATCTAAAATCTATTGTGAGATTTGATGAAGCGTTTTGATGTATATTGCTTGAGGGTGCTGGTAAGTATCTATTGACGGTTTTACATTGAATTTTCTTGCATGATTTCACTGTTGAATTGCATGGTTTTACACTAGCACTACACATCCACCAAGTATTTGATAAAATCTACGGCTATGAGTTTCTCGAGGAATTGAAGGTCCAATGCATGTCTTATGAGTTGAATGATTATATGTTGATGAAAGGAATGTATGTATCTTATATTACCTCTACAGTGTTGGGAATTGACCAAGCCTCACTCGGGAGGTTGTAGGCCTGGGTAACCTTGTTGAGGGGTTTGAACCTCGATCGCCTCGCTCGGGAGGTGGTAGGCCCGTGCAACCTTGTTAAGTGGTTTGTACCTCGATCGCCTCGATCAGGAGGTGGTAGGCACGTGCTACCATGTCGAGGGGTTTGTACCTTAATAACCATGTTGGGGGGTTTGTACTTCATCAACCATGTTGGGAGGTTTATACCTCATCAACATTGTTGAGGGGTTTGTACCTCATCAACCAATTGAGGGGTTCGTACCTCATTCGTCTCTCTAAGGAGGTGGTAGGCCTTGGATATTCACTATTGATGGTCTCTCTTTACACATGTATTATGTTCTATATAAGCATGATTTTACTTCAAGCATCATTCATGCATGTCATATTGCTATATGCTTATCCATCGTCTATGTTATGCATTTTGCTCATAGTGCTTATCTCTTGTTGCATTGCATTATACCTACTTAGTACATTCAAACGTATAAATGCATACTCTATGCCTACATGATGTTACCATGTAGGAACCGGAGTCTCACTTGATCATCATCCTCCACATGGCTTGTACTATCTCTCTCTCAAAGCTAGTTGATGAGTCCTCCACTTCATGGACATTGACTTGGATCTTATGCCCTTTCAGCCACTACCAAGTCTTGGATCACCCCAATTATATTAGTAGCCAAGTGTGTCAACCAAGCTAGACCTCCCC
>JAPFFP010047303.1:0-10444 GCA_026153255.1 Solanum medicagineum | reverse complement strand
TATAGTTCTTAGATTTTCTTTAAGCTTTTGATGCAAAAATTTGGTACCCTCAAAACTTTTGTAGTTGTGAGTATTGAGGCATTCATACATTTGTGAGTATCTAGTAATGTTTGTTATAATATTGTGAAAATAAGCTAAGACTGAAAGCATGACCTGTGAGTCTAAACTTGATTGTGGATGCAATTGCCATGTGTGTTGTGAGCATATTTTGCTGCATTCATGTATCTTGTATGGACTCAGAACTTGCGTTGTTACTGTAAAGTTGGTTTGGTGATGTGGTGGATATGGAAAGGATCTTAGGCTTTTGTTCTTTGAGTGAAACCACTTTTAGCCCAAAATAACCCACCAGTTGAGTGAGAGAATCCCTTTTTCCAATTTTTTTTTGAGCTTATCATGTACTCATTCTTTCTTAATACCTTGCTAGCTTAACCTTGTCTGATGAAATACCATGATATTGACCTTCTTCTATCCTTGAACATGTGAACCTTGATTGAGGCCAAAGGCTTAAGTTGAGGGTGGCTGCAGTTGGTGGCCCTGGTTTGAGGCATAGATATTGCGTACTTCACTTGAGGCTAAAAGCCTAAGTTGAGGGTGACTCTTATTGTGGTAAAGTAAAAGTGATAAGGTGGTTAGTTGGGAAATCAAGAAAGAAATGAAAAAGTATGAATCGAGTGAAGAAAAAGAAGAAAAGTGCCTTTAATTGAGAAAAAGTAGCAAAGATGAGTTTGAAATCAAGGCACAACTGAAAAAGAGAAAGAAAGCACTTGAGAAAAGTTCAAAGCAAGAGAACAAGGGTGGATTAATAAAAAAGGGTTGGATTATGAAAGCAAAAAGTGTTGGTAAACATGATTCAAAATGGCTTTTAGTCACTACTTGCCCAAAATGCCTCACCAAAGCACCTTGAGCCTATGTAACAAGCCTTTAAGTCCTAAAGTGATCCAACTCCACTTTATCACCAAGATAGAAAAATGAGTATAGAGGCAAGCCTATGGTATTAGTCAGTATGCATTGAATTTCAATTGTGAGAGTGAGAATGCTTCCTCAGTCCCTGAATTTTAAATGTTTTTAAGTGAGTATGAGGGACTTCTTTCCAGTGATGGCATTTGCACTACTTGAGTAGCATATGAGTATACCATTGATTGTGGACGGTTGATGCTCCTTAGCTTGTCATAGTTGGATTGTCAGGTCTCTCATGATGTTCTAGTTTGCTCAATAACTTTGCAACTCTGTTTTGAAAATAGTAGTTAGGTACCTAAACCAAATTAGTTGTTGTATATGCCACTGATATAGCTACTATGTATTTCTCTTTGTCTACATAGATTGAGTCATCTCTTGAGAACAAGCAACAATTCTACGTTGAGGGTGTTGATGTGCTATCAAGTTACAACACATTTGGTGCCTAAAACAAGGGATATTATGAGTTCTTAAAGCAACTTTTTAGTGTTTTGACGTGTTTTTGTGTTAATCTTGCAGAAAAGTTAGGTTGGCATGATTTTGACAAAAAGTTGCAGATTTTGCCGAAGCATAGGCCATACGAGCCCACTTACGAGTCGTAACTCACACTACCAGTCATAGGTAGTATCGTAGCAGGAATAAAAGAACAAAAATAAAAAATCTGCCAAGTGAAGGTCATCCCTATGAGCCAGCCTTCGAGTCATAATACATACTACGACTCGTATAGGTGGACTCATAGCAAGATGAGAGAGCCAAAATGTTGGACCAAAAACTGAAGACCAATACTATGAGACCAACATATGAGTTGTAGCTCGAGTAATGAATCGTACCTATAGGTCGTACTAGTTAAATCCAAGATACCAAGAACCTGATACAAGACCCTAACTAGGACTCGTAGGCCAACCTACGAGTCGTAACTGTGAACTTTATCAGATGCCAGCTGCCTTTTCTGCATAATTTCTAGGGTTGTTTTGTAAATACTATAAATAGTTTAGGTTAGGTTTTTGGAAGGGAGTTCGAACAGTAGACATATCTCCAATATATTTTGAAGCTTTTCTTTGGTTTTTAGAATAGATTCTTGTTCTTTT
Organism: Solanum medicagineum; assembly: GCA_026153255.1. Taxonomy (NCBI): domain Eukaryota; kingdom Viridiplantae; phylum Streptophyta; class Magnoliopsida; order Solanales; family Solanaceae; genus Solanum; species Solanum medicagineum. The sequence continues at coordinate 8,402 of JAPFFP010047303.1, read as the reverse complement.
TGGGAAACCCATTTTGGGAATTGCAAATCTTGCTTTGTACTCATTGTTGATTAATAAAGCTTGTGGGTTTGCAACTTGTGGTGCTTATATCCTCCATTGTTATTGGTGAAACTCTCAACTATGACTATTATGTGCATTTTTGTGTATTTTATCTTAGCCTTGAGTAGCTAAACACCCACAACTTGGGGTTGTGGGAACCATGGGTAGTTGACTTGAGATGACCTAGGTTTTGTGCATGTCTATGGTTTTGCATGTATTGTTTATTTCTCTTCATGATTAATGTTGTTTGGTGGTGGCCAACACCAAACCCTGCCTACTATCACGATCCCGACCAAGGTAATGATGAATAGGAAAAGGGAAGTAGATGACAGGATTCCATTGATGTTTTTCCCATCTAGTCAACCAAACCTGACCAAGGGGAGATTGACTGGGACAATAAGTAACAGTTAGTTGGCACACCATGGTGGTCAACCAAGCGCAATGGTGAAATTCGACCTTCACCTTCACAAGAGGGCTGGAAGAACCTTAGTTACCGTCCGGCATGCAACTCATCGATCAAAGTTATGTTACCTAGGGTGATTGAGTCAACGAGCTATGGGGAACACAATTCCCAAGTTGCCCCTAAAATTGAGTGTTTTCCCGAATTTTAATTAATGTTCATTTTAAGTGTCTTTAAATCACAACAAATCCCCCGCATCTAGAGATTGTAGTTATAGATACTAGGTATAAGCCCTGTATTCCTTGTGGATTCGACCCTAACCTCGGTTAGGTTAATTACTAACCACTTTCTTATTGGAGCGTAACCATCATCATGTACCAGAGAGAAACTCAAGATATTTGAAGATAGAATTAATTTCATAAAAAAAGATTGTCTTAGTCTCTTCTATTTTTGGTTTAAATAGTATATAATGGGGAAGTAGGAAATTTGGTAGATTTAGGCAATGTGTAAATTGTAACTAGTAATAGCAACCCCTACCCACTTTTTTAGATTTTTGTTTGTAAAGTGATCTATCAGCATTGTCAATGCTGATAGAATTGAATACAAGTTACCCAATTCAGGAAAAAAAAAGAGATAAACTTCAAAATTTTTACCTCTCAGTCTAGGAAGAATTTGATCCTCGTTCCTGAAGCAAAAATATTTTATATACACTTTCAAATGGTTGAAATGACTTTGTCGGAGCTCTTGGGGCTTGGGGCTTGGGGCTTGCATGTTGGAAGTTTCAAGTTCGAAACCCTTTGCTAGCGAAAGCAAGGATTGCCTTCTAGGTCAAGCTCATCGCACGGGGCTTGCCTAGTGCGTGTTACCTCTCCTATGTGGTTTGCAAGCTATTGCATTTGAATGGGGATTTATCTTGTCCGCACCCAAAGGGTAGCAGCTGCGGGTTCGCCTTGTTATTTAGAAAAAAAGATAAATCTTTTATATACACTTTCAAATGGTTGAAACAACTTTATAGGAGCTCTTGGGGTTTGTGGCTTCCATGTTGGAGGTCTCAAGTTCGAAACCCCTTGCCAGCGAAAGCAAGAATTACCTTCTGGGTCAAGCTCCCAGTGTGGGTTACCTCTCCTATGTTGTTTGCGAGCTATTGCATTTGAATGGGGATTTATCCTATCTGCACCCAAAGGGTAGTGGCTGCGGGTTCGCCTTGTCATTTAAGAAAAGGGATATTCCTACACAAAGTTATGATTTATTAACTAAAGTGCATGGTGCAGAAATTAAAGCCAACGCCAAAGTGCCGGCAATGGCACCATTACACTGGCTATAGAGTCGAAAAAAAGAATGAATTTTTTTATAGGTACTTCAAAGGAGAAATTAGTTTACATTGGAATACCAAGTAGTGCAGCAGTGGCAAAGAGCAGAAGCCCAAATTTTTATCAAGAAGATTCTAATATACAGAAGTAAACATGTGAAGAAGCAAACAAAACATTTTTTACTAGCGAAAGCACAACTTGTATACATGACTATAATTGTATTTAATAAAGATGTCTATTTTGGAAAGTTTTCTTCGGTAACTTCTTTAGATAATAAATAAAATGAACATGTAGTTAGAGACTGCTTGAGCAACCATAAGAAAGTTTAACCACAAACACATATGGCGACCAACAAAATAAAAATCAATTTCTTTTCCAAAAGAATATAATATATTTTCTCATTACTTTTGGTCCCTCAATTTCTTCTACTACATATTATTTATCATTCTCTAGTTATCGTTTTATTTTACTGTGGTTACTGTTTCTTTTCTCTTTATTCTTTAAAATGTTTGCCCTATTATTTGTGATATCTTCGTTACTTCTGGTTTCTCCTTTTAAATATACTTTTGATATGTTTTTAGAAAAGACTCTAAAGCATCCACCAGAGAACGTCAAGGTCTGCACAGTTGTTGTTGATTATATAACATTTCCATAACTTCACCCTTCGGAGTGGTCTAGTGGTTTGGGCTTGGGGCTTCTATGTTGGAGGTTTCAAGTTTGAAACCCCTTGCCAGCAAAAGCAAGGGGTTTGTCTTCTGGGTCTAGTTCGTCGCATCACACTTGTCTAGCAGGTTACCTCTCCTATATGGTTTGCAAGGTATTGCATAGGAGTGGAGAATTACCCTGTACAGGCACAAAGGGTAGCGGCTGCAGGTTTGCCTTATCATAAAAAAATAAAAAGCATTTACGTAACTTCTATTGGGAAATGAAAGCTATACCATATGTGAAAGTACGTCTGGCCCAATCTTTTGGTTAAAAAATTAAAATTTTCCCCTTATCATGTCCTTTTCAAACTCTCATTCAATTAATCAATACCTTTTTTTACTTAGTGGAAAGGTTAAAATCCATCCTTTCAGAAACAGAGTAGAATAATTTCTCACTTCACTCAAAATTTCTCCAAGTACAGCTATCATTAATAGAATTTCAAAATTCGAACTTCTCATTTGCAGAATCTTTTTTTGGTTTTATTCAGTGTCTGATATGCTCTTTTAGCTTTTTAAAAATGAGAAAAAAAACATAGAGAGACGAAACCACTTACCTTTACTGCAGTGAAAAACTATCGGCGACGAACAGCAGCAGTGCCAGTGGACAAGACGGTGGGGTTAGGGCGATGAACATCAGAGTCAGTAAGAAACACATGTTTTTGAAAATTTTATATACTAGGGATTTCATACATTTTTAAAAAATTAAATTTAGAAAAAATAGGATTGGAGAAATGAAAATAGCTTGCAACGCCGTCATTATATATATATATAAAAGAAGATTGGGAGCCCGCCTAGATGGCGCCCTCACATTTATTCTTTTTTACCTATTTAAATTTAACTACTTTTTAACTTTTCTTTTTACCATTTTATTTTATTTGCTTAAAAACACTTAAAAGATGTGTCTCTTGAAATGACAATTTTTAACCTTCCTTATTTAACTGTACCTCTTCCTCTTTCCCTTCTTCCAGGAAAACTCTTCTCCCCCTTTTCCCCATCCCTAGAAGTCTTTCTCTTTTTCCTCTCTTCATCCACTCGCCAAAGATAATTAATACTTCTACTTTGTTTCCAAGAAAATTTTGTTTTTTTTCCATTCATGTTTCAAATTTCGCTATGAAACAAACAAGTTTTACTTGGCAATGTAAAACTTGAGCAGATACATCAACGAGTAAAATCAGTCACAGATATTCTTGGAAACAAGTTTCACAAACAAGTCACAGATATTTTTTCATGAATTTCGGTTCGTCATTCTATTTTTTCTACTTTGCAATTTCCAAAAAGAGAAGATATGGCAAAGGAAATCTATAATGATGCAAGAATAGGACGATATAATTCAAGAACCAAGAAAGACCCCATCAAATTATTTGGCGTTGAAATTAGTGTGAACACTTTTTGTTCCCCCGGAGAAGAATCAACAAGTAGTAGTTGTAGTACCAACAGTAAGGGAAGAAGATGGCGTGAAGATGAACAGATGGCCTTCTAGCTTAGATTGGACAAACTTGGCAAAGGAAATTGGACTGCAATTGTTAAACAATTTGTGTCAACCAGGACACCAACACAAGTTGCAAGTCATTTTCGGCGTTGAAACCAGTCACAGATAGGAAAACCATGGTTTTTGTTTCCTAAAAGAGAAGAGATTTTGGACACAACAGGAAAGACTATATATGGGCATGCAACTTCAAATGGTGTTATGGCTATGGCTGACTCAAAGATAACTCTTTTAACTTTCTTAAACATATTAATTGTGCTATGTTCCATAAACTAAAAGGATATTTCTTTGACTCTCTTTGTTAGGAGAATGTTGCTTTTCTTTTTAATCTTCTTCTCATATTTTTTTTGAGTTCTCTCATCTTCTCCTTTACATTTACATTAAAATCCAATGGAATATCATATATTTTAGATTCTGGCAACCTTTTTGTATTTCACAGAATACAGTATGTTTTAGATTTTGGCAACTTTTTTTTATTTCAAAAAACTAGGTAAATAGAACGTTTAATTTTGAATAACACTGCACCCATTTTGGCGTGGTTCTTTTTTTGTTTCCAAGCATTACTTGGAGTTTTTTTTAGCCAACATCTAACTAAATAGAAAGTAGTAGCATTTTACTACATGTAAAAGAATTTTGTGATGTGCAAGAAAACGTCCCTTAGCCATATCAAATTTTTTAAAAAATAGAAAATAATAGCAAGGGAAAGACATGATAGGGGCTTTGAATTCAAAGAAAGGGAACCTGGCAAAACTTACATGCTTTTGGAGGTACGATTATGTTAAAATTTTCCTAAGGTTATACTCTATAAAGAGCAATTGATCCTTCAGAATCGATCTACATAAAAGTCATATCCGAATGATTCTTCAAAAATGTCATTCTTTTGACAAAGTCAAATCCATGTTTAACGAAAAATTAAAAATTAACTCTTCTGTAATATATATTGATTAATTAATGATTCTGAATTTACAAGCTTTGAAATGATCAACTATATGTTACAGGTTTTGTATTTTTCCCAAAGTCATGAAGTAATGATTTAATAACTATTGTGTAGTGTTCTATTATTATTAATTATTATAATTATTCTCATGCATATAATCAATTGTTCTTTAAGCAAGTAATTATTTTTTCTTACCAATTTAATGTAGTGATGAAACAATTTATGTTTAAGTTAACGAATTTTTAAGTCCTAAAAATGAGAACACTCTATGTTTCCATGTAACTCCTCGTGAAATGACGAAAATACCTCTAGAATTGACCTTACGTGTAACGTGTCATCCCTTGCTCCGTTTGCAAATTCGAGACCAGATTTGCGATCGGTGTAAAAAATCGAGTCAGAAAATGGTCAAGACTCGACAAAAACTCGAAAAAACGCAAATTATTTTTTCCAAAAGAATTCAAAAAAAATGAGGTTTCCGCGTCCACTCCGCGACGCGGAGAGAACGCGGAATCACACTTTGTGATTTTTCCAAAATTTCGACGAAAAGCTGAATTCGCGAAAAAGTGAGATTTCACACTAGTTGGCATCACGCACTAGTGTCAGGGCAGCTTTGCTCTTTTAATAGGGAGGGGAAATTCTGACTTTTTCCACGCCCCATAATCCTAAGTTAGACGTTTTAAGTTTAACTTAAGTACTAAAACGCGGAGAACCCACACTCAATCGTTCAAACCCTTCCAAGAAACATTCAAGCGTAAAGAAATTCAAGAAAACTCTCTCCAACTTTTCAAGAAATTCCTCCAGGGTATGTAAGGCCATACAAAAACTAATATATTTTTAGAATATTTTAGAAAACATGTGATACTTTTCATCCAACAAGTTTCAAGCCTGAGTTGAAATTGAGTTTACGTATATCCTGTAAAGTTAGTTAAATTTCTTACATTTGCTTAGATTCTTGACAAGTAATATTGTCCTTGATCCTTTAATGACTATTTTAGCAGATTTTCTCCAAGATTTAAAGGCATACATGATTTCTTGTGAATCTTATAGGGTTTTATGAACACCCATAAAATTTATAGTTAAGATCAGTTAAAGAATCCTTTTTCTTGAGTCATCCTTGCACTTTAGATGAGAAATTTTTATATTAAAGAATATTTGAGAAGATACAGATTTCAGTCAAGTTAAAGACTTCAGTTGCGAAGGCTAAGTAGTGAGCTGGGCTAAGTCCCCAAGAAAGCCATATTTTCAAGAATTTATGATTATTCAAGTATGAGCTATATAAAGTATTTTGGGAGTAGTATTGAGCACCAATATGGGTAAGAGTAAAATAAATTACTCAAACTCATAAACTATGTAGCCAGTATAGGATAGGATTGCACTACAGTACCTTCCTCATTAGCCACTGAGATGGCCCAGTTTTGGGATGGATCCGCTCCCCTAATTTTTCATCCCCTACCCCGGCAAAGTACATGAAGGCTCTGACAGCGTGGGTAAGACGTTGTATCACCATGAAGCTCATAGTGGTGGTTGTTGGTTAGAGAAACTCCCCAAGCTAAGAAATATGTTTACTTATTAGTTTTCAGTATGTTATTTTCAGCATACAAGTCTTATGATTATTGCTATTTTACTTTTGCATTATGACTATGTCTTTTGAGATGCATTATGATATCCCTTTTAAAGTTTTTGGCCATCTTACATACCGTACATTCCACATACTGACGTTCTTAGGACCTGCATCATTTTATGATGCAGATACAGGTGATAAAGTTCCTCAGCAACCGCTCCGTTGAGAATTTAACAACTTCTAGTTTTAGTGAGGCCTCTTCTTAGTCCGAGGCTCTTGAGTTGGTTAATTTGCTTTCCAGTATTTATTTCTAGTTTTGACTACTTGGAGCCTTTCTCAGTAGTCCTTTCAGACAGTATTAGTAGAGGTTCCATAGATCGTATGTTTAGTATTGCAGGTTTCTAGTTATTCAGACATTGCTTAAAAGCCTTTTCATTCAATTATGTAAATAGATATAAATTTTTGTATTGCTTTTAATTAGCCTTTTACACTATTATGAGTCTTCCACTGAGTAGTAGCCAGGCCAAGTGGTTCGCTTGGGCACCAGAAATGATTTTCGTGTGTCGGCCACGTCCAGGGTGTAGGCTTGGGGCGTGATAAACTTGGTATCAGAGCACAAAGTTCAAGTGTCCTAGGGGTACTATGGAACCATGTCTAGTAGAGTCCGTATTATAGGTGTAAAGCGCGCCACATTTATAATAGAGAGCTACAATACATTAGGAAGTGTCATATTTTCTTGTTATTCCTTGTCTCGTGCTTCAGAGTATATCTCTGTGAAGTCCCTTCTAACTCGTGCATTCACGCTGTATTTTTCAGATCATGCCTCCCCGCAGGGCTAATGAACCAGTAAGGGGCAGAGGACGCCCAGCCAGAAGGAAAGCAAACCAATTGGGCCATATCCCTGAAGAGCCTGGAGGCCCAACTGTGCCTGTGGAGCAGCCACAACAAGCTGACATATCTAACACTGAGCTTCGCCAGGCCATTCAGACTTTGGCTCAGGCAGTCGCTACTTAGGGAGGTCACCAGGGAGATGGTAGGAATGATGGGGTGGATACCGCCACAGTTAGAGTGTTTCTGAGAATGAAACCACCAGAGTTCACGGGGTCTGATGTGAAGGAGGACCCTGCGAATTTTATTGAGGAGCTTCAAAAGGTGTTTCAGGTGATGCCCATAGCTGATGCTAAGCAGGTTGAGTTGGCTGCCTATCAGCTTAAGGGGGTAGCTGGACTCTGGTTTGACCAATGGAAAGGGAGTAAGGCAGATGGGGCTCCAGCTATTACTTGGGCAGTGTTTGAGGAGGCCTTTCTAGGACAGTACTTTCCCAGGGATATGAGACAGGCTAAGGTGAGAGAGTTTCTGAACTTGAAGCAGGAGAATATGAGTGTACAGAAGTACAACATCAAGTTTACTCAACTGTCCCGTTATGCTCCGGCTATGGTAGCAGACATGCGTACTAGAATGGATCTCTTCGTATTCGGGCTCTCTCGAATGACCAAGAGGGAGGGCAGGAATGTGTTGTTGATTGAGGATATGGATATAGCCTGCTTGATGACATATTTGCAACAGGTAAAGGAGGAGAAGATGTAGGACAGGGAAGAGTTTAGGAGTAAGAAGGCCAAGACATCAGGCCAGGAGACAAGCAACAGGGGGACTAGAGATGATGTCACTAATCATTCCAGCCTAAGACAGCTGGACCAGCACCCTCATCCGTTAGTGCACCTGCACCTAGGGTCAGAAAATGAGCAGGGATCACAGCACCGCAGGTTGCCGAGCAGCCAGTCGCAGGGCAGCATGTCTCCAGGATCACACCGTTATCCTACTTGTGGTAAGTATGGTAAGTCTCACCCCAGAGAGTGTCTTCTGGGCATAAATAGATGTTTCAAATGTGGTCAGGTAGGGCGTTTCTTAAAGGATTGTCCTATGGGGAAGCAGAATACGAGAGATACCAGGTCACAGACAGTCTCT
>JAPFFP010047302.1:0-10445 GCA_026153255.1 Solanum medicagineum | reverse complement strand
GCTCCTAGTTGGTTTAACCCTCAATTAAGTCCCAAACTTTTCTATTTTAAAGCCAATTGAGGACTTCCGACTCCAACCTAAAATCTACGCTCCAATTATAATCAAGCATCGCGAACTTACTTAATTTAAATTACACCATATTCCCCGTAACTTTTCCAATTAAACGATTAACTTTGACTAAATAATTTACGGGGTCTAACATAGTCGAGTTGGGAGGACGAAAAGCGATGAAGTTAGTCATTAATTTTGATCTGACCCCATGGGCCTAAGTACTTCTACTTTTATGTTAAAGGAGATACGACCTGAGTTTCATATTACGTATAATTCTAGGAACTCCGAATGAGTCTTGATGGACAAGAGAGATTGTAATTCTTTACGAATTTCTTCAGATAAAATTTCTTAATTGAATCATACTGATGATCTTTCGTTTCCAGCTCTTTGAGTAATCCAGCTTTCCAATATTAATAGGAGTATTATTGAGGATAATAGTCGAGTTATGGGTGATGGGAGAGAATGAGTGCTTCTGAATTATGATAAGGGAGTTGAGTTTCTATCCTTGATGTTGATGTTGATGTTCCTTTTGGGCCTCCGCGTACTTGGGTATGCAGGTCCTTGATAGTATTCGTGCCTAATAACGATGGTGGGGATAAAGTTTGAACTTTAGATATGTGTTCTAAGTCTTTTCTTGAGAATGAGTATTGAGTATCTAAGTATATAAGTTCTTGATCTTATTCATGTTGACCACGCATGGAGAGGTGGTGATTTGAGTTTTCATCAAAGAGGGAGATGATAAGTCCGTCCAGGTCCAAATTATGACGATAGTAATAGACTGAGAGTGGGGGTAGGTGAGGAGGAGTGGATATATCCTGGTTGTCACATTAGTGTTAAATTTATGTCATGTAAGGATAGAGATAGGAAGGAGGAGAGAGATAAAACCATATGTTGAACAGTAGATAAGTAAGAGTATGTTGATGTGGCTTCGAGTGAGAATTTATTGAATGGTGGAGGTAGAAGTGCTAAGTAGGCTTGAAAATTCTAAAATATAGTGGTAGGCTTGAATTCTGGGTTGTTGTCATCCGAATACTAATGATAAACTAGTGAAGACTTCGTAATAAGGGTTTGAGGAAGTAGTGAAATAGCAAAGAGGACTAGTGATCTTTTAATGGAAGCCCCTATTGTAGGTCTAGAGCTGAGGGTTGAAGATTAGCTTTGTAGGTATATGATCGTCTTATGAATAATACGTTGAGGCTTAGAAGCAGGCTTGAATGGAAGAGGAGGAGGTGGATAGATGGAAATTGGAGTAAGAAATATAAGCTTAGGATTGACAGGGTAGAGTGTTATGAAAAAGGGAATACAATTGAGATGAGGTGTTGAACTTGAGAGTTGAACATAGAGTTTTACGGGTAGATGGTCCCACTCTCCATTAGAGTTGATGGCTCCCTTCTTGAGTGTGAAGGACTAATTATCTAAGCGTCTAAGCGATTCGAATTGATTGGGTTTGTTGTTCCATTCGTGCTTGATTGTGAAATTCCTAAAAGAGTATCTCTACTCTTGATCGAAATCGATCTGTTTATTCGGAGTGACTTGTCACTGCCCAGATTGATTGATGGAGTATTGAAACAAGTCTTAATTGTTATTCGTGCCTGACGATAAGAGTGTTGAAGGAAATTTTCTTACTTTTATCTGAATTTATTGTCCCTTCTTGAGTCGATTGCCCATTCTTGAGTCCGAGTAGAGTTGATTGTCGATTGAGATAGAATCGAGAGATTGATTGATAAATGTGAATGTTCAGATGAGTTTTGAATCTACGCGTGCTTATTTCTGCCTTTACTCATCATTTGATGATGAGTGATTCCAAGGGGGAGATGATGTAACACCCCGTAAAATTACCAAAATGCCCCTAATATATCATGCGCACAACGCGTCTTCCAAAGCTCTGATGGAAAATTCGAGATCGAATTTGCAATCAGCGCGGAAAATCGAGTTAGAAAGTGGTCTCGACCCGGTTTAAAACAAACCAAGTCGAATTACGAAATTGCACATTTTGTGCAAAAATAGTAGCAAATCCGCGCCCCCTCTGCGATGCGCCAGGGTTGCGGACTTGCACCTGTGTTTTTTAATTTTCGATGTAACTTGGAATTTCGCAAAAAATAGGAATTTTGTATAGGTACACGACACGCACCTATGTAAAAATTGCTTTTTTCGTGTAACTAAGGAGGGGTAATTTCGACCTTTCCCACCCTCCTTAGACCTTAATTAGTCAGTTTTCACTCGTTTTAGTTATAAAAATGCAATATTTTCTTCACAACGTTGGAATAGGTTCAAGAAACTCAAGTGTACAAAATCAAAAAAGCTAATTAGGGCTCAAGAATCTCTCCAAGTCTTCCAAGAATTTGAATTCCCAGGTATGTAAAGGCTACCCAGAACACGAAATTATTCTTCCATGTGCCCCAATGTATAGATTAAGGTGATAGTTGATAGTTGATGAGACTAGGGTTATAAATCGTTGAATGTTTTCTTGAAATTTATTTCTAAATCTTCTTTATTATATTAAATTAATGATCATCATGTGTAATAAATTATTTTCATGTATTATTGTTTGATTGTGAATTTATCCTATGTAAACTTTCTGTCAAAGACTTAAAATAAAGAAACCTAGGGTGATATCTAGAGCCTTGACTGTTATGGATGTGTTGATTTCTGGTGGTCTGAGTCCTGAGATGAGTGTTGTGATAGCTGATGTAGATGAAGTCAATATTCTTGTGGCTAAATGCAAATAAGATAGAGTTGACGGGAAGGATTTCATTCCTGGGTCGGTAGAACGATAGACGAGAGAAGGACCCCTGCTTGAGAGTGGGGGTTGGCTGTATAACAGTTTAACATTGATAAAATTATGAGCATATTGAGTCCTGTGAGGAATATAGCACCAAAATGGGTAAGAGTGAGTCCCGCTCACACTCATTAACTATATGGCCAGCATAGGTGAAGATTGGACCATGAGAGCGGATGTGTCCTTTTTTGCCATAGAGGACTTGACAGATTTCTTTGGGATCCCCGATAGACTCGTCCTTTATCCTAGTAAGGTACTAGACGAATGTAGCAATGACATCTCTTCGTTGTATCACTACTGGCTCATACATGGTGATTGTCCATTATAGAAACTCCCAGATAGGTTTCCTTGTTGATAGTACTTTAACGTTGATGTGATTGTATGATGTCTTGATGGATAGTGATGTGATAGAATTATGTCCTTGACTTTGAGTGAGGATGAGAGATTGATGAGTTGATGTTACTCTTTCATATACTATTTACTTTAGCCCGTTTTACATACAGTATATTCCACGTACTAACGCCCTTTTGGCGCTGCATCGTTTATGATGCAGATTCTATAGACAGAGGACTTCTACAGCCCAATCGTTGAGGTTCACGGATTCCTGCAAATACTTGGTGAGTCCCCTTGCTTTCGGGGGACATATTATCTAATTTTCATTTATTCTAGATTATTTCATTAGCCTGTGGTAGCCATGGCCTGTCATGGTACCTTCTTAGATGATAGTTATAGAGACTTCATAGACATAGACAATTGATAGTTGATGTCAGGATTGACTAATTTCCCCCTTTTTTCTTTTATAATGGCTTTCTTATTTCGTATTTCTTATGACAGTGATTGTGATAGCCCACTGTTAGCTTATTATTTTCTTACATCTTCCGCTTATGAGTTGATTGAACTAATGCAATGAGACTGGGTGGTTCATTTGGAGGCTAGCAATAGTCTCCGAGTGCCAGTTACGTCTAGGGTACCCTCCCGGGGCGTGACAATTTTGGCACTTGTTCATACTTTTGGATACATTCGTATTGCAATTCAAGTGAAGATTTTGGATTTTTATTCTTCAATTTTTTGTTATAAGTTCTTAATTATGCAAACATCAATCATTATTGAATCTAATACAACGAACATGAGTAGCTAAATCCACAATTAGGGTTGTGGGACCCATGGAGAATTACCAAAGTAAAATCGAATAATTTATAATCCTTGGAAAAAGTGTACATGCATGCATTATTTATCTCTTTGTATTGATTGATTTTTAACGGAGACCTACGTTAGAACTCGCCTTATTCTTCCTTGCTGGACCAAAGGGGTAACCAATGGGAAAGGGATAAAGAACATAGATTTCACGTGATTACACTCATCCAATTAGCTTGAACAGCCAAACGGATAGCTAAATATGGGGCCATTTTAAGGGTTTAGTAATGCATACACCCACAAAATGACCCAGGTTGCATGGTATAATTCATCTATTTGCCGGCCCAACGACTTAGATGAACATAACTTACTAGTTCTATATGTTACACACTAGAAAATGCTACAATTATGAGGTTAAACTGCATTATGAATTTATGGGAAACAGAATACCCTAGTTGCATTCCTTCAGTAGTTTCGCAATACGTGCGTACAATTTGACATTAGAATGTTTTATTTATTATTTTATTTAATTATAAACTCTACCCTCTTGAAATAAAATGATTAATAACTCAAATTTGCTTTGATTATTCTATGTCTAAACCATATTCCTCATGGGATCAATCCTAACCACAATTAATTTTTATATTTGACAGTGATCGCTTACGCTTTGATTGGAAGGTGTAATTTCAACGTGATCGAAGGTGGGGCCGGGGAGGGGGGTGGAGGGCTAAAGAATTTTTAAAAAAATTATTTTTACATTTTATTGGGGTAACACAAGGGGGGTGCAGATAAAAATATTAAGATAGTTTTTTAAAAAAATAATTTTTCTTTAACTTTTCTTTAGGGGTGGCGGAGGCGCTCGGAGGACTCAAGGGAAGGAATAGTAAAAAATAAATTTAATTTTTTTAAAGAAAAAAATAATTTTTTTTATAGGGTGGGATGGCAGGAGGATGGTTTGGTAGGGGGTTGAGAGTCAGGTTAGAGGTGGGAGTGATTATTTTTTTGAAAACAAATTAAAATTTTTTACATCTTTTTTAATGGAGGGGAAAATGTGAGTGAGTAGTACATAAAAGAATTTACTTTTGAAACTCTTAATATATATGATTCGTATTATAATATGGGTATTCATATTTATCCATATTATTCATTGAATAACTGATTTTTATCCATTTAAAATATGAGTTGAGTTGATATTTTATCCATTTTTATTTAACTCATATTCGATTTGATCTGTCTATTTGTCACTTCTAAACTCCTAATATGAACAATAGATTGAGTTGGACCCTTCCTAATATTATCAACCACAATCAAAGTGGATTTGTTAAGGCAGGGCAATTGCTAACAATGTACTCCTTGCCCAAGAGATCATCTCTGAATACTCCTCTCTTTTTGTTTTCTCGGCTGAACTCTTATTGTGTACCTTTTAAAAAGGAAATATTACAAGAATATAAAATTTTTGTCAAAAAATTACACAAGCTTTTTTAATTACCAAACTAACAATTTAATTACCAAACTAACCATATCTATGTTCTGGCCAACATGCTTTTACCATAAAGAAACATGAAAATACTGTACGTCCTTTTTTGTTTTTAATAATGATAATTTTTCATTGGACCTTTTTTATCAAATATTTATTTGATTTGATATGTAGCTCGTCTGACGTGCCTAGCTTCTCACTCAGTTACCTTTTCATTTCTTGGAAAAAAACCTTTCAATGAACCAAAACCCATTATTTGCTTCAAATTTTTTTCAATGAACCTTTCACTTGTTATATTTTTTGAACTAAAAACTCTTCAATGTGGAAAAAAGCAAACTTTCTTCGTAATATTTTGTTTGAATTCGTTTGCAATCCAGGTAACTTTCACGAGACCTTTTTTTTTATATTGAAACAAAAGATTTCTTTGTTTGAATGATTGTATATGCGTTATAAGTTTGTTTTGTTTTATTTTTTTATGTTTTTTTCGTTTCTGTGTGGGTGTAGTGTTCTCTCACAAGATCTAAGAAAGAATAGTTATAGAGGGCGTACTTACTAGGAAAAGCCCAAGGTTCCAAAGCAATGTTATTTCCGTTGAGAGCACACCTCATAGTTAGGCCTAATTTTGAGTTGAATGCTTACACACTACCACCACCAAAAAAGGACCATGAGAATCATGTTTATCAAGTTAAGGATCAATGCATCAATATTAGTTCCAGCAAGAGTAAGATTAATGTAAATTGTGTGGAATGTATTACATTGGTATCATACATTATTTTTACTTTGGTGTCTTTGTTAATTTTTTTTTTCTTTTTTTGTGGACGTTAACACTACATAATGGTATTATAGATATTATTTTTAGGATGGCGCATGTTCTATCCATTTATTGGTATCGTGGGTTAGCTTTGAAATGCACAATGATATTCAAGGTGGTGAATATTATATATTTTAATGGTGTCAATATAGTTTGTCATTCATGGTTAGATATTTGGTTAAAATGTTGATGTGTTGGTTAATTTTCTTATTGGTGCACAATTATTTTGGTACCGAGCTTTAACATTTTGGTATAATTATTGGCGTGTTGGTTAAATTTTTTTTTCCCTATGGCTGTTAGTTATACAACTTAATGGTCTTCTGGATGCTATTCAGCATAGTGAATGTTGTGCCCCTTTATTGGTATTCTGATTAGTTGTTGAAATGCGTAATGATTTCTAGTATGGTGACTTTTTTGTGTTTTATTTTTTTTTTTGTGTAGAAATAGTTTGTTACTCAGCGTGACATAAGTTAATCAACAATGCATGACATAATTCAATACCTTTATGCAACTGTTTTTTATATATCCATCTATGTAAAATAACCAATTAGCTGTTTTATAGTTGCATAAACAAAAAATAAAACTGTCAACTAAACTTACACCAATTTATCAAGTTGTTTGTAATTTTAAATTGCCTTTTTGCAATACTTTCACCAATTTATAGTTTCGAATACACCAAAAAAAATTTAAGACTCTAATTTTAACAACCTAAATAATTTTCCTATATAGTTGCACAAATTGAAAATAGCATTGTTATAAATTTGTTAATTGCATTACTAATTAATTGATTGTATTCAAATAATTAAGGTAGCAAATTTTTTTTGTGTGTGTGTTAGGAAACTTCTACACGTAAAGGAAAAGCATTGTTGTTGGTAAAAGAAAAGTATTTTTTAAATATATAAAAAAAAAATTGAAAGGATCTACATTTTAGATTATATGTATCATAGCTGATTAAAATTTTATATTTATCATTATCCATGGAATTTATCTGGATACATACCTTCGTTATACTCCCCAGCTTTTTTTTTTTGTTAAATCTCACCAACTTTACTTATAATCTGTGGTAACTACACTTAATGTATAATGTACACAATGTGAGCTATCTTTATTCCCACACACGACTGTCACCAAAAAATAACTTCTCAATGTGTAATCAAATCAAATTAATTGATTTGCTTGCTTTAGATAAGAGAAAAATAGTTTTTTATTATAAAAAAAATTAAAGGAAGTACATAGTACTACCAAAAAATAACGTTGACTTGGTCTTTGTTATTAGGAATATGACTCACATGTATAATTAAGAAAGTAATTTTCTTTATTTCTTTAAATATTTCCTTTTCCAACACTAATCACATCAATATGTCCATCATCATTAATTACTATAACCTACTAAAAATAAATTTATATTTGGTGTGAAGAATGAGGAACACAATCATATCAAATTGACACCAACATTAATGACTATCAATCATCTTCTCTTACCTATTTTTGTAATAAAAGTTACTATGTAAGTATAAATATCAAAATGTCGATATGATCATAAGTAAATATTATATACTTAAGAAAATCGCCCTTTAAAAATAATCATCCAAATCCTAAAAAAAGCCTAGATAATAATTTAATAAAGTAGGGTCTGAATTGCATTGGATAACCTTGTTACTTCTCCATTGTTTGTCAATACATCAAATATACTCCTAATGTTTAACTTTAATTTATGCACGTGCCTTTAATTAAACATATATATATTCCTTGAAGTTGGCAGGCAGGCTGCCATCAAAATCATCAGGTGATGCTTTCTCAGGCCCCCACATGTAATATTCTCCGTACGGTGCCTAAGTATATTTATCATACAATCTTAATCAAAGAACCAAAGTGTAAGTAGTATGTAGTTCTAAATTTGGAAAACAAATTTAATTTGATACTATCCTCTATAAAATTCTTTTTGTTGTCAACTGAAATTGATCAGAAGCTATGAGTGATATAGCCATTAGCAGAATCAGAAGATTCTCCATTAAAACTCATAGTCCTGAAGCAATCTTGAATTTCATTGTCCGATATCATCAATTGATCCCAAAATTCTTCATCTGTATTAATTATACCCTGTTGTGACGGCATAGGCTGTTGCAGGGGTGAAGAAGACGAAGCATTGTGGTGTTGCACTGATGTGTAATCTGCGAATGAGAAATTAAGATTAGCTCTTGGACCTCTAAATTCAATGGCTGCTCTGTCATATGCTCTGGCTGCATCCTCTGCTGTAGTAAATGTTCCAAGCCATACTCTAGCTGCCCTTCTTGGATCTCTAATTTCCGCCGCCCATTTTCCCCACGGTCTCTGTCTCACCCCTCTGTAGTTCTTCTTCTTCTTCTTCGCGACAATCTTCAATGTATTCTTGTTCTTGTTATCTTCAGCAACAGTAGCAGCTGGGGTTCCAAAGTAGTTGCAGCCTAAACAACCATTTATTTTGCAGAATTGACAAGGCTCTGGTTCTGCTGGAACGTGAAACAGGGGCGGCTGAATAGAATGCGATGAAATTGTCACATCATATTGTAAATCTTGAGCTGTAGCAGAACTATGAGTGGCACCTGTAACGACATTCTTTAGAGCAGCAACCATGATAGAAAATTCTTGTTCGTTAGTGAATTTGGGCTGTGAAATATGATGGTTTTGTTCTTCAGTAACTCTCTTGGTTGACCTCTGCATGTTTGTGAATAAATTTGGTCTTTGGTGTTCAGATGGTTTTCAAAGTTATATATATAAAGGGGGAAGAGGATAAGGAACAGAATAAAGATCAATACACCTTTTGGACACGGGTTTGATTTTAGCTTAGCTGGCAACGGAGTTGATTATGTGTGCACGTGGGATTTTGGCTTAAAAAAGTTGATGACATGGCAAGACAGGGGAATGTTCACACGGTGATTGTCGCTTTCGTTACACAGCTTTTGCCTTTTGGGGGCAAAGGACGGTTATAACAGGAAGGACGCAATGTCTTACCAAAGAAAGGACAAGGGTAATTTTGAAATTTGACAGTCAAATACATCATCCTGTCTGTCGCGACCAATATAAAACTGTTTTGAGGTGTTCATTCTATAAAATCAAAAGATAATTTTGTGACTAGTTTCTAATTTACGTTATCATTAATTATAATCATTTATTTATTACATTTTTCAATGATACTTGATATATCATTTACTACTTTGTGTTAAGTAAAATTAGACTATACACGTATACTCTGGTTTTCAACCTTTGTTCTCTTATTTCTTTTACTCAAATTTTATAATGTTGACCGTTTCTTTTTCAATTTTCCAAAATATTTTCTGAATTTTTCCATTCCCAGGGTGAGCAGTTTGGACCAACCCTATCTCCATCTTTTCCCTAGCCAAATTCCTTAGTCTCAAAGAAACACATATTTATAAATCAATAGCAGCCGCACATGAAAATCAAATATGTGAGCGCCCAAGGAAGGAGCAAAAAGGTCACCATATGAAAACAGGATCATTTTTGTAATTTAGAAACCAATTTCAACCAAACATTTTAGAAATTATTCTTTCCGTCTTATATTAAATTAATTGTTAGAAAATTTTTGATATTTTAAAATAAGTGAATTATTTATTTTTCAAGGGATGTGTTAGAAATATTTTTCAATTTTATCCTTCATTAATTAAGTTTCTAAGGTTGAGTTTTGTATGAAAAATAAATTATGCATTAAATGAGCGTATAGAGTTTGGAAAAAAAATATATAATTAAATTTTATTTTTATTTCTTTTTTTTTAATATGTGTAAAATTATCTAACAATTCACTTAATATGAAATATTTATGTAAAAAAATAAAAACTAATATTTTAATTTCCTCAAATTGGGATGTGGTTCAATTATATCCTTTGGCACACAACAGTGGCCAGGAGATGTAGACTATTGCTTTATATATTCTGATATGCACATCTTCATTACCAAAAAAATATATACATATATATATATATATGTGAGCGCCCCACAAAAAAACATACTTTCATTGCAACGAATAGGGTTCACAGTTATAGTTAAACAATCAAATTGTATTGTAAATTGAATTAAATTAATTAAAAATTTTGATATTTGATTTGATTTGATTTTGTTACTTTTAGTTTTTATATTTTGCTAATCGATACTATTTATTTGATTTTGATTTTACAAAAAAAAATCACAAATATAACTGA
>JAPFFP010047301.1:0-10445 GCA_026153255.1 Solanum medicagineum | reverse complement strand
TTGACTAAAAATTTCCCAATTTCTCCCTTCCCCCTATTTTCTGATAAAATTCCAGCCATCATTGACCATTTTCCAGCAAGATTTCTGGTACCTAGGGTTTCTTGATCTTTCATCTTCTCTCTCTTCTCCAAGTCAATATCTGCTTGTTGTAAGTTCTTACTTTAATTTTAATCATTTAAGTTTTCTTATTCTTCATTGATTGTGTTGAGGATTATGATTGGGTTTGTTTTTTAACCATGAAACTCTTGTTAAATTCCAATTGTGTTTGTAAAATTGGATTGCCATGGATTGAATTGAATATTTGAATCCGGAAATTGGGCAAATTTTGCCCTTGAGATTGCTTATTGATTGTACCTATTGGATCAATCACTATGATTGTTTGGATAATATTGCATGAATTGTGATTGTGAATTGGTGATGGGTAACTTAGGTACATGCTACTTTGAAAGAATGTGGGGTACTTGGAAACTTAGGTTATTCCATGCTTAATCCTTTTTGATGGGGTGAATATATGTTGAAATCATTCTTGAGGATATGGGTATTGGATTGGAATCATATGAGTGCTTGTATGCTTTCTTAGATGCTCTTGATTAAGTGTTGAATATGTTCTTAGGGTCCGTGTGATGGGCTTAGAAACATTAGGTATTTGAGATTTCTTATTCACGAGAGTCTTTTATGACTCATAGATTAATCTACGAGTCATAATTGCCCCTCATGGGAAATTTCAAAAACTTGATACTATGAGTATTCATTAGACGGGACCTTTTATGATTCGTAGATCACTTTACGACTCGTAGACAAGTCTCGAAGAACCCTGCCTGATTTTTAATTACTCTCTGTAATTATATACGACCCGATATATGACTTGTAAACCTCTTTGAGTCGTACCTAGGCCTCGTAGACTGTACCAATGTGCAAAATTATTTTGAACTTTTAGTCCACGAGAGCACTTTACAACTGTAGTGGTCATTACAACTCGTAAAGGGGATTTCTTAGTCCCCTTCTACAATTATTTCAGATTACTTTTTGCATTTTATTTCTTGACGCTTGAGTTTATGTCTATTGTTTCAGGTACTATGGCCCCGAAAGGAAATCGCTCAAAGATCGAGGCCTTTAAGAGAAAGCTCAGGGATAAGCTTATAGATGATGAGCCTTCAGATACTGAGTAGAACCCTCAACTGAGTGGGTCACTAGAGATCACGATGTCTTATCAGACCCCGAGGCTGAGGTGCCAAAGACCAGAGCAGCAACAGCCAGAACTAGGCGTACTTAGGCTCAGGTTGATACTCCTTCCCAGTCTGAAGAGAAAGGTAGTGATGAGACTGGGAGTAGCATGCTCCAGATGACATAATCAGTAGAGGAGTCCAATTCTAAGGAGGGCTCTGAGGACAGAGGAGATGCCTGAGTCCTCCGTCGTACCATCTTCTTTATCAGCACCGGACGCTAACACTCACTGGTGGTTCGTCGAGGGTATGTAGGCTATATTCTTGTAGGGCATGCAACCAAAGAAGCGGGGAAAGCCTACCTGTTCTATATATGAGGAGCCTCGGGTTAAATCTGATGGATTGAGCGGTGTCCCAGGTATGTAGGATATGATGATATGACATGGGCTTTTGTGGCTGACAGAGTCACTTTGACGATAGTCCTCGGTTTTGCTGAGGGAGTTTTATACATCTCACACAGCCATAATTCATCGCAGTCTTCCCAAGGCAAAGAAACTATCACTCAGCCTTGATTGATAGCGAAACGTGTGAGAGGTCGGCGGGTCGACATTTCTGACAACATGATCCATCGTATGCTTTATGGTCCCGAGTATCATGCCCCAAAATCTACTGCATAGTTTGACCACAGGTTGGGGCAACCCATGAACTCATTAGTTGTGAAAGATCTGGTACAATAGACCTCACTTCTAAGATAGGTGGCCGGTCATAGAGGAGGGTTTGGAGCCTTCTTGGGTCACCACCCACACTTGGCCTATAGTAAAGGCTTTACTCAGCTTTCTTGCCAAGTTTTGGTGGGCCATTGTTAGATCACACATCTGACCGACTTTGGCAGATAATACACTTATGCCGGAGCATGCGGTATCGATTGCTAGCATCTTGGCTGGTTGTGACATTGATTGGGCCTGACTCATAGCAGATCAGATACATGAGTCAGCACTAAAGAGGACCAACTCCTTCCTATTTCCTATTTTGATCTACAAACTCTATGTCATTTCTAGGGTGGAAATTTTACACAAGTTGGACTAGTTAGTTGAGGCTCAGCGTACTTTGGAGCCCAGCCTGAACCCGGTGATAATCCAACAAACGCAATCTCCACCACCACCACATATGTTTGTCCCGGTGCCACCACTTGAGGGTTTGGTGACCTCCCTTACTACTACTACTACTGTTACTATAGAGGAGAGACCCCTGCAACTCGAGACAGTCATTAAGAAGGGTCCCACTACAACTGCTACTGCACCAGAGGCCATTACTACACAACCTTCTACAATGGGCATTGTCTGTATGTCCAACGCTTCTATCCAAACCATGGCGCAATGGTTATCACGTGCTGAGATCCAGTTGTCTCAGCTTATTCAGCAGCTTAGGCTATGGTCCAGCAATAGCTGATCAGAGGAGGAAAATCGGGCATTCACTATTTCTACTATTCAGGAGCGTGTTTCTATAGTGGATACCTGTATCGATGCCTTTGAGGAGTGGGTTCATAAGAGATTGATCGAGGCCCGACCTTCAGATTTGTCATTCGTCTAGTCAGAGATCGAGAAGTTTAGGTCTAACATATACTTGCGGCACTAGTTACACTACCTGAGTCGATACCTTCGAAGTGGCTATTTGATTTATTTACCTCCGTGGAGCCTACACAGACTTTCCACGGGAAGAGACTCCTCATAGAAGATGATGAGCTAGTTGAGAGAAATGTACGTGCAAAGCTCTCAGATGATGAGTAGGAGGATCTCAAGTTGGCCTTGAGGAAATTGAGGCACGAGGAGGAGATGAGGCTAAGCTCATGAGCATGATAGGGCGAAGGGTATTGGCTCCTCAGGACAGAGTTCTACAGCTAAGGAGACTACCCCGCAGGGAGAGGGTGGCCAGACTCAGCCCGAGACTGGTGCTTAGGCGCCCATGTATGTTTTTGACCCCTTATATTCTATTTTTGCTTAATTTTGTGCATTGAGGACAATGCACATCTTTTTCGATGGGGTGTGGGTAGTTATGGGCCTTAGTCAAGTCTGAGTAGCTTATGGTACTTAACTACCCCAAATTTTGATCTCGAGGTTTTCTTGTATGTGTTTTTTTTCCTCGTGGATATTTAATTTCTGTTGAACCGGCACGTTTAGGATGTTTAGATAATATTTGTAGCATATAGTATTAAAACTTATGGCACATAACATGTTTTTTATGCTTTGTTTTGCAAAATAGTACCCACCAAATTTTTTGATTAGTAGTTAGATAGCAACCATGCATGTTTAGATATTTGGCAATATCTGTTCTAATAAGTGAGGATAATTTGAGATGCGAAGGATGATCTGTGAGTTTCTTGTTGATAATGTATGTAATGCCATGTGAGTGTTAACTTATTTTGCCAGATTCATGTATTTTTTGCTAATTCAGAATTTGCCCTTTTAGTCTAAACTAGATTGTAGATTAAATGAATTAGGAAGGGATCTTAGGCCTTTGTTCTTTAATTAGTCCACTTTATCCTAAAATGACCAACCAAATGAAGTTTTATCCCTTGTTCCAAATATTTGAGCCTTACATGTAGCAATTCTTTCTAAAACACCTAATTAGCCTAACCTTGTCTAGTGAAAAACCGTGAAATTAGCTCTTGTATTTCCATAAACATTGTGAAACTTGACTGAGGCAAAAAAACCTAAGTTGAGGTGGCTACCAAAAGTGGCCCTAGTTCGGGGAATAGATATTGTGTACTTCACTATAGGCTAAAAGCCTATGTTGAGGGTGGCTGGTGTAAAGGAGAAGCACAAAAATAAGAAGGTAAGTTAGGAATGGGGAGAAAAAGAAGAAAAAGCATGTACTGGGTGTAAGAAAAATGAAAGATGCCTTAAAGTGAGCCAAAAAGCAAATTGAAATGTAAAAATAAGGGAAAACTGGAAAATGAGATGAAAGCTCCCAGAAAAGCTTGAATAAGGAAAAAGGGAGAATAAGGTGAAAATGTCAAAGTTGGTGAGGCAAATTTATGGGAAAACGCAATGTCAAGGAGCCCCATTAGTCACTATTTTTCCAAAATATCATACCAAAACCCCCTGAGCCTACGTTACAAGCCTAGAAAGTCCTAAAGTGATCCTAGTCTAGTTAGTTGAAGGTCTAAGTCATGAGTATAGGGCAAGTCTATGGTATTAGTCATTATGAATGAATATCTTTTGTGAGGGTGAGTGTTTTTGCACAGTCCTAAAGCTAAATATAAAATCATCATTGAGTGTCAAAAATTGATCTTCTTTCTTGGACGACACTTGCATTGCATTTTAGCATTTTAATTACTATAAATGGTACTTTTTAGGTTATTTTTCAGTACAGTACAGTAGAGAACGTCATTAGGGAGTACTTTTAGTGTTTTGCATTTGGAGACCTCAAATTTGGAGGAGATGAAATGCCCCATATTGTCTTAGGAATGCCTCATAATCGTAATTTTCTTAGGTCTCAAAATCGAGGATATTTAAACACCTCTCCTCGTAGCTCAGAAAGACCCCATGATGCATATTTTCTTTAATATCTCACAATCTGTGCAGAATTTTACAAATTCAACTTCATATTCTTGTTCAGAGGGCAAAATTGCTTAGGAAAATGAGTACCTACAAGATATACTTTATCTGTGCCAAGAAAATAATTTTTTGGTGAAACTTCATAAAACCAGTAGCTGTCGGCGTCTTCCGCTATGCGGACTAGGTGTCGACTAGTTCAAAAATTTCTGAAAAATTCTTTTTTAACTCCAGGCTAATTGGGTAAGATCCCAATACCTATATGTGCGAATATCCCTCATTCTTTAGCCGTTTGTAGCCCTAAAATCTCAACAAAAAATTATCAAATTCCTCTCTAATCTTCATCAGACTCGTCATTCGTTCTCAAGACTTTCAAGAAGTTTTATTGGAGCTCAAGGAAACCAAGTCAATCCCCAAGTCCTTCTCAAGTCCTTCTTCAATAAACTGCAAGATTAAGGTATGTGGGTTTCAACCATTGGGTCCTTTCACCCATGGTGCCCAAGCTTTCCTTTTTTTCTTTTTTTTTCATAAATTGTATGTTTTTAAGATGGTTTATCTATGGGTATATCTTACTATGAATTTTGAGTATAAACCATATTGAGGTTTTATGAAATGTTGTTCAACTATACATGTTTTGAGCTATGGAGCTATGATCTATTGTGTGAATTGATTAGGGGCTTTTATGTATCTTGCAAGAGGGTGTTACCTAGTGATGGTGGGTTGATTTACATAGATTTTTCTCACATATCTTCACTCTTGAGTTGCATGATTTTGAACTAACATTACACACCCGCCAAGTATTTGATAAATGGTCTCATTTAGGATTCTTGAGTTATTGATAGTCTATTACATGGTTTACAAGTCAAGTGACTTCATTATGTTCGTGGGTTATAAAGTATGTTTTGAAATCATGAAAATGTCTATGGTTTTACGAGTCTCGGTTGTTTATGAATTATTGAATTCTTATGTGAAGGTTTATATTAAAGCCTACTAGATGGGGTTATGAACTATGTGGCATGACTCACCCTCTAGTACAAGGCCAATTTCTATATGAAGGGGTTATGAACTATGTTGTGTGCCTCACCCTCATGTATGAATCAATGCTACCTACTCTCTTATTCTCCCATAAAGGGGTTATGAACTATGTGGTATGCCTTACCCTCATGTGTGATTCGACACTTCGTATAATATTATGTGTGCATGTAGGGGTTATGAACTATGGCATCCCTCTACCCTCATTTACTAACCATTACCTTCTAGAAGGGGTTATGACCTATGTCATACTACTCACCCTCTAGTATCAGGTATTTGGATGATCTAATCATGTCACCTAATTATGTTCAACAAGCTATGCAAGAATGATTATTTCCGAGCATGTTTTACTCGAGCATCGTTCATCCATGCTATATTGATATCTTACTTATCCTTTGCTTATAATTATGCATTTTGATCATGTTGCCTATCCTTTATTGTATTGTATCCTACATACTTAGTAAATTCAAACGTACTAACACATACTTTATGCCTACATAATGTTATCATGTAGAAATCGGAGCTCTATTTGACTATCCTCCTCCACATGGCTAGTTTGACATCTTGAAGATAAGCTTGGTGAGTCCTCATGTTCGAGGACACTATCTGCTTTCTCTTGTTATTTCTAAAATTTATGTTGATATTTGACAATTATTAGGGTGAGCCCGAAAAATGTCTTGGCCCCCGCCCTATTCTAAGTTTAGAGGTGTTGTTAGAATATTATGATGTATCTGTGCTATGAGCTTGACTCCTTATGTTTTATGATATCAAAGGATACCCTTGGTCCCTTTATCCCCATTTTTACTCTCTTGTAGTTGTTTAATTAATTCTGTCACCAAGGCTTTGTGTATGATATGTAAAGAGACTTGTTTGGGGTCCCTTCGGGTTCCCCATTCATTGTTTCACGTCTAGGCGCTAGGTTTGGGTTGTGAAAAAGATGGTATTAAAGAACTAGGTTGTTAATGGTCCTCAAAATCCAACACACCGTGTCGATTATAGTCTTATTCATGGTTGTGAAGCGCGCCACAACTATGAATGAGAGGCTTTGAAGCATTTTAGGAAATGTTTCACTTCTTCATGGTCTATATCATGCATTAGTCGTAAGGTAAGGCTTATTCCCCCTAACGAATATTCTTTTCTCTTCTAGTTATTGATCATGCCACTACAAAGAAGAAAACCAAGGAGGGGACGTGCACCTATGGGATAACCGGCTTACCCTGATCCTCAAGGTCCTCAAGATGGAGGGGCTACTGAAGTTGAATTTCGGAATACTATCACCCTGTTGGCCTATGCTATGGCCAACCAAATCAACCAACAGGCCCAAGCCCCTCATGCTCTCACTTCGGCCTTAGGGGTAAGGGACTTCACTAGGATGAATCCACCGGAGCTCCTTGGATCTAAGGTGGATGAGGATCCCCAAGAGTTTCTTGATGAGGTGTACAAGGTATTGACTATCATAGGGGTGACTTTGGAGGAAAAGGTGGAGTTGACAGCCTACCAACTCAAAGGGGTGGCTGAAATTTGGTTTGTGCAATGGAAAATGGAAAGCAAAAATTGCGATGCTATTCCTTCGAAGGAGTTAAGGCAACATTTCTCAACCGGTTCTTCCCTCTTGATCTAAGGAATTCCAAGATGATGGAATTCATGAATTTGAAGCAAGGGTTGATGAGTGTGAGGGAGTATGCCCTCAAGTTCAACCAACTCTCTAAATATTCTCCACAATTGATTGTCGTTCTGAGGTCTAGAATGAACAAGTTCGTGATGGGGGTATCCGATTTTGTGAATGAGGAGTGTCGTGCTGCTATGTTGATAAGTGATATGGATTTTTCCCACCTCGTAACCTATGTTGAACAACTTGAGGGAGAGAAAATTAGGAAGAAGAGAAGTGGAGAGTCCAAAAGGGCTCGATTTAAGGATGACCGGTTCCAACAAGGTATCGAGTTTCAAGGCCAAGGGTCTTCTAGTATTCCAAACAAGAGGCTTGCTATGGATGGAATGGATAACCCAAGGTTCAAAGGTGGCAATGGTGGGATGAGTTTTCCAAAATGCCCAAAATATGAAAAGCATCATCATGGAAAATTCTTAAAGAATTCAAGTAAATGTTATGGGTGTGGGAGAGTAGGTCATAAGCTTGTTGATTTCCCTTATGTTCAAAACAAGGGCAAGGAGGGTCGTCCTCAAGGTCAAGGTGGTCATGTTGCTCAAGAGACCCAAGGAGGCAGGGGGTAGATGAGGCGCCCGATGTTGCTACCAGTACGTTGAAGTTTCCTTTGGTCTCGATGTGTATGCATTGGTAGGTCCGGGTGTCATTATTCCTTTCATTATTCCTTTTTTTGCTAGTGGGCTTCATGTGTGTCCCGAATCGTTATATGGACATTTTGATGTCTACCCCATTGGTGAGTCTATTGTTTCTAGAAAGGTCTATGAAAATTTTTCCGTGGTCATGTTGCATTTAGGTCTTGATTTGTGATTTTGTTGGATTAGATGTGGTGGATTTTGATGTCATTCATAGGATGGATTGGTTACATGCATATTGTGTCTCCATTGGTTGTAGAACTTGTAAGGTCAAATATCAGTTCCCTATTAAACCCATCCTTGAGTGGTAGTAAAGAGGTAGGTTTATTTCTTATCTTAAGGTCCAATTGATCCCTAAGAGTTGCATTTATCATCTTCTAAAGTGTAGGAATGTTGAGTCTAAGGTCCTTTTGATTTAGTCGATTCCGGTGGTCAATGAGTCCTTGATGTCCTTTCAGATATTTTGAATTTGGGGTAGTGTCTTTTAGTGTGCCTTGTACACTGACTATGTCTATAGGTCTCTTGAATAGGGTCTTTTCCCTAAATTGGTATGTTGTAGTGGTCTTTGGTACTTACGTTACCAATTGTCAATTCTTGTTTATTGTCATTGAGATTCATGTCAATTTGTAATGATATGTCGGTATGTTTCTGGAAGTGAGGAAGAGCTTGTGAATCATTTTGAGGGTGATGTTCTGAATTTTGAAGAAGGTGAGGTTGCTTGCTAATTATGGAAAGTGGGAGTATTTAGGGTGACAAAAGGATGGTTGCAGAAGTACATCAGTTGACTAGGTTGGGAATGAAGTTGGGTCAAGTTGAGAACAGTGGTGTAGTGGTTTTGATGGTTCCAAATCTTGTTTTGTTGAAGAGGTCTAGTTAAGCAAGGCCTTGATTTCCGCCTTGACAGAGTTGTAGGTCTTGTTGAGAGATAATAGAGAGGGGCTTTCTCCCAAGGGGGAGATGGTGGCTTTTGATGCCGAAATGGACTATGTGTGTTTAAGGTTGACAATTGGGTTAAGATTTATAGGTCCTTGTAGGGTTGGAGGGATTGGAAAGGTTGCACAAGGACTGGAGTTGCTTATGGATATGGATATGGTTCATCCGGTTTTCCCATGTGCCTAGGTTAAGGTGGTGTGTGGTGAGCCAAATGCTATGGTAACTTTGTAGGTTGTGGAGGTGATGAGGGATAATTTGACTTATGAGAGGTTCCGGTAGAAATCTTGGATAGGCAAATGAGAAGGTTGAGAGACAAGGATGTAACTTCACTCAAGGTTCTTTGGAGGAATCAATGAGGTGAAGGAGTCAATCGGGCAGCCGAAGTGGTCGTAAAAGAGTGATATTCGTATCTCTTTAACTCTATTCAATCCTTAGATAGCAACTAAGTCCTCTGTGTGATTCCAAGTCTTAAGATTCAGCCCTCATGTCATTTGCATACATTCATGTTTAAATTGATAAGTTCGTGGTGATTTTGACACTTATATTGAGTTTTTTTTTTAAATGATGTTTAAGTGTATTGTTGCATTCTTGTATGGGCTGAAGTTATCTTATTTACTTCACTTGCATATATTTCTTTGAAATTCGGGGATGAATGTTTCCAAGGGGAAGCTATTGAAACGCCCGACATTTGCTTAGGAGTGCCCTATAATCGTAATTTCCTTATGTCTCAAAATGGGGGATGTTTAACATCCCTCCTTGTAGCTCGGAAAGACCCCATGATGCATATTTTTCTTTAATATCTCTCAATCTGTGCAGAATTTTGCAAATCCAACTTCATATTCTTGTTCAAAAGGCAAAATTATATGGGGGAACGAGTACTTACAAGGTATACTTTATCCGTGCCAAGAAAATAATTTTTTGGTGAAACTTTGCAAAAACAGTAGTTGTCCTTGACCAATCTGCGACGCGGACTTGGCGTGGACTAGTACAAAAATTTCTGAAAAATTCCTTTTTTACTCCAGGGCAATTGGGTAAGAACTCAATACTTATATATGTGAAAATCCCTCATTCTTTAGCCGTTTTAAGCCCTAAAAACTCACCAAAAACACTCAAATTCCTCTCTAATCTTCATCAAATTTGATATCCATTCTCAACTGTTTCAAGAAGTTTTGTTAGAGTTCAAGAAAACCAAGTCAAGCCCCAAGTCCTTCTCACGCCCTTCTTCAAGAAACTCCAAGATTAAGGTATGCGGGTTTCAACCATTGGGTCTTTTCACCTATGGTGCCCAACGTCCCCCCCCCCCCCCCGTCTTTTTTTTTTGTTCTTTTTCATATGTTGTGTTTTTTTGTAGGGGGGGGGGGGTGGGGCGGGGGGGGGGCGTGAGGTAGGGTTAGCTTTTAAGAGAAGAATATCATAAATTTTGGCTATATTTGGTCCATAGTTATATGTTTTTCTTTTTAAAGATTTT
>JAPFFP010047300.1:0-10445 GCA_026153255.1 Solanum medicagineum | reverse complement strand
TATATATATATAGATAGATAGATAGATATAGATATATAGATATATAAGAAGTCGAGTAATGACAAAATCGATCTACTATATCTAGGACTTAAAATACAAGAGTCAAAAACAGAAACTATCATGCTTTTGGAGATGGATGCCTATGTACATGATATAATAGGTATTTAGGAAGTACTGAAAGACGACAGAGAATGATAAATATCTAATGTCTAGTACTTAGAATACCCTTTCATAACTTAACCAACAATTGAGGTAAAACCAAACAGATCTTAAGAGTATGGTATTTAAGTAGACATAGCTTCAAAATGACATATAATTAATGCCGAGAGACATGACATAATAAATAAATTTTTTTTTATCTTTTAGTGATAATTCTTACATATATAAACTCATCAGTCAGCCTTCATCAAACATATCAAGAAAGGAGAAGATAACAGGTTAAGACGTAATGAATTATATGAACAAACATTCTAAATAATGCTAAACTACTTAGGAACTCGATAGGAGAAATCATGCCTTAATGTTACGGCCTTAGAACTCAAGCTAAGTGTCATACGACGCTAGTCGATTTGCCTGCGGAATTTACTTGATATGGCAAACGCTAGTAAACCTTGTTGCCTAAGATCGTACTAAGGGAACGTTGGTTTTGCAAACAAAGAAAGCTTTGAGGGAAGTTGGCTTTTATTGCCTTTGAGAATGCTATACAATTGCTTGTGAATACAAGATTTATGGTTGTGTTGGATGTATGCTGGATGATTAAGAAATGAAAATGGCCTTCCTATATATACAAGTTTTTAAGGTCGTTGCTACAGTGAAAGTGGTCGTTGCTAAAGTACCCGTAGCCGTTGCTACAGTAACGACTATTTCTAACCTTTAGCTACAATGTTGCTACAGTACTGACTGTCTCTGTTTGTTGCTACAGTACCGCTACAGTACTGCTACAGTATTCTGCAGATTTCCAGCAAGCTTTCGGAGCTTTTCGGAGTGCGTCGGACACGTTTCTGCGCAATATTTGAAATTGTGGCGGGACGTGTCATGCTCCCCCGCTCGATGATGCGACGACCTCGGCGCATCGCTGCTGCTGTATGAACTCATCTATCTTGTCCTTGTATTGCCACAGATATTCATACCTTTCCCATGTGGCTTCCTCTGGCAATTGGCCCTTCCAGTGGACAAGGAACATTGCCTTGGCCGGCTGTCCACGTCTCTGCTTGGCTTCAAAGTCGATGATTGCCTCTATCTCCTTATCGAACGAGGCTGTGATGGTAATAGGAGCCCTGCTCGACTGTCCTCTACTCGGATCATCCTTGTCCCAATGGAAAGGTTTGAGAACACTTGCATGGAAGACAAGGTGGATTTTCAGTGATGGTGGTAGTTCTAGCCGGTAGGATATCTTGCCAACCTTGGTAAGAATCCGGAATGGGCCCTCATATTTGCGCACCAGTTTTGGGTTCACGCTCCTGAGCGCTCTAAATTGCCTGGAATCGAATTTCACCATCACCAAGTCTCCGACTTTGTAATTTGTGGGGCATCGCGTCCGGTCGGCGAACTTTTTCATACGCTTGGACGCCTTTTTCAGATGGGACTTTGCGGTGTCCATTTGTTCTTCGAACCCTTTGGCCAAGTGATATGCGCCCAAACTCCTTCCTTCAAACACTGCTGGGAGCGAATGGGAGTTTGTGGTTGTTGCCCCGTAGCAAGTTCAAATGGCATCTTCCCTGTAGCCTCACTCCGTTGCACATTGAATGAGAACAGGGCTATATCAAGCACCTTAGCCTAATCCCGGTGGTGTGAGCTCCTATAATGCCTCAAGTAGCATTCCAGTAAGCCATTAATCCGTTCTGTTTGTCCGTCCGTTTGAGGATGGAAATTGGTAGAGAAGTGCAACTGTGTGCCAAGCAATTGGAAAAACTCCCTCCAGAAGTTCCCCGTGAAGCACGGATCACGGTTGCTTATGATATGTCTTGGCAACCCCCAGTATTTCACCACGTTCTTGAGGAACAGGTGAGCTGCCTCCTTTGCATTGCATCTCGGCGTGGCAGGTATGAATGTGGCATATTTAGAAAACCTATCCACCACAACCATGATCGTACCAAAACCACCAGACTTCGGTAGCCCAGTAATGAAGTCCATGGTGATGCTTTCCCACGGACGCTCCGCTATGGGGAGTGGCTCCAAAAGTCCCCTAGGGTTGCAATGTTCTACCTTGTCTTGTTGGCAGACAAGGCAAGTCCGTACGTAGGCCTCGATGTCGTCTCGCATCCGTGGCCAAAAATAAACTGCCTCAATGAGAGCTCTTGTTCGGCATTGTCCTAGGTGTCTCGCCCAGAGCGTGTCGTGGCTCTCTTTCATCATGAGCCGCCTGCCGTTGCCATATTTTGGAACATAAACCCTCTTGCCTGTTGTGAGCAAGAGGCCGTCCTCGATCCAAAAGCTCCGGGTATTACCCTCCGATGCTAGCTCCATTAGCCTCTGAGCGTCTGGATCATGCAGTAAGCCCTCTTTGATGGACTCTCGGATATCATGGTGAGTTGTTGTGATTGCAGCTAGCGTTAAGGCAGCTAGCTTGGCCTTTCTGCTTAGGGCATCGGCGACCACGTTGCCTTTGACCGGTTTGTACACGAGTTGGAAGTCGAATTCTGCCAGAAAATCCTGCCATCTGGCTTGTTTCGGAGAGAGCTTCTGTGAATGGAAGTAGCTCATTGCAATATTGTCCGTCTGAAAACGAATTTGGACCCTAGCAGGTAGTGCCTCCAGGTCCGTAGGCAGTGAACAATGGCAGTCATTTCTTTCTCCTGAACGGTGTACCACCCCTCCGTATCATTCAGTTTTCGACTTTCGAAGGCAATGGGGTGCTTGTCCTGCATTAATACCCCGCTTATGGAAAATTCTGAGGCATTAGTGTGCACCTCAAACATTTTTGTAATGCGAGGACCTGCTCCTCTGACACCACTGTCTTGAGGCGTTTAAAAGCTTCCTGGCATGACTCGTCCCATACCTACGGTTTATCCTTTTTCAGCAACTCCGTGAGTGGTGCGGCAATGTTGGAGTATCCATTAATGAATCTTCGGTAGTAGTTGGCAAGTCCCAGGAACGATCTCAGTTTCGGGACCTCAGTGGGCGGCTCCCACTGTACGATGGCTTGTACCTTAGCTCCGTCCATGCGAAGCTGCACCTGGCTAATGACATGGCCAAGGAAGTTCACTCTTGATTGAGCAAACTCGCATTTCTCCCTTTTGACAAACAACTGGTTGTCCCTTAGGATTTGGAAAACCTTGTGCAAGTGCTCCGTGTGCTCTTCCAAGGTGTGACTATATACCACTATATCGTCAAGGTATACTACCACAAACTCGTCCAGGTAGGGGTGGAAGATTTTGTTCATGAGGGTACAAAATGTAGCGGGTGCGTTGGTTAACCCGAAGGGCGTCACCAACCACTCGAACGCTCCATACCATGTGACGCACGTTGTTTTCTGCTCATCCCCCTCTGCTATGCGAATCTGGTAGTAACCTTTTCGAAGGTCCATCTTGGTGAAGTACTTGGCGTTCCCAAGTCTGTCGAACAAGTCTGCTATGTGCAGGATGGAGTACTTGTTCTTGATGGTTATTTTGTTCAACGCCCGGTAATCTATGCACAGGCGCATTGATCCGTCCTTTTTCTTCTGAATAGCACCGGCGCTCCAAATGGTTCTTTAGAGGATCGGACATGGCTGGCCTCAAGAAGCTCCTCCAATTGCTTCTTAAGCTCTTCCAACTCTGGTTGAGCCATATGGTAGGCGGGATAGGCCGGTGGTCTGGTTCCCGGCTCTAACTCGATCCTGTGATCCACCTCTCTCCTTGGTGGAAGATGCCTTGGTAGCTCCTCGGGCATGACGTCTTTGCAATCGTCCAATACCCATTCAATGCAAGGCGGTATGGGTTCTAGAGCAACATCGATTTCACTCAAACTTTAGATGGCAGCCAGATAGGTCGTTTCTCCCCTCTTAAGGCCTTTCTCAATCTGCATGGCCGAAAGATGGGAGAGTTGTGTTGTCTTAGGCATTTCGACCAATGGCACCACACATGATCTTCCCTTCTCCAGTACAAGCATATGGTGGAAGTAGGGGATACAAATGAGGGGCATTGGCAGAAAAACTCTTGACCAAGCACAATCTCGAAGATGTCCAAGTGAGCCACGGCAAAATTGGTCTTGCCCCGCCAGTTGCCCAACGTAATGTTTAAATCGCTGGTGATTCCGCATAACGGTGTTGGTGGGGCGTTGACTGCCTTGAGCCGAGTCTCGCTTGGGTTATATGTCAGACCCAATTTTGCCCTGCCGTTTGGGTCATAACATTGGCTTCCG
This sequence comes from Solanum medicagineum, assembly GCA_026153255.1. Classification (NCBI taxonomy): domain Eukaryota; kingdom Viridiplantae; phylum Streptophyta; class Magnoliopsida; order Solanales; family Solanaceae; genus Solanum; species Solanum medicagineum. Next base: position 6,104 of record JAPFFP010047300.1, on the reverse strand, counting down.
CTCCAGTATCCACCAAGGCACGCACAGGTTTGCCATTGATGGTCATATCCACGTATTACGTGAGAGAAGCCTGCAGTTGTCCTGCTCGCTCCGATCATGCCTACGTTTGCAGGGGCACCGGACCTTTGGCCTTGTTCCTGGCTCTCCTTCTTTTGGTGATCCTTTATGATCGCGCCAATGCTTTTCATCTGAGGGCATTTGGCATACCAGTGCGGTCCTCTGCAAATGTAGCAACCTGTCTCCTTGCGGTGCTGCTGGTTTGTCTTCTCGGCAATTCCTTGTCAGAATGACTTCCTAGGAGGGCGGTTATCTCTGCTCCTTCCGCGTTCTCCCCCGCTTTTGGCCTGGTTACTCTTTGTTTCTTTCGCCTTGCCTCGGTCTTGCTTGAAGTCAGACAGACCCTCAGCTTGGGTGATGGCTTCTTCAAGGGTGGAAACCTGACGACATTCCAATTCTGTCTTGGCCCAGCTTTGTAAACCATCCATGAAATAGAACAATGCTTTCCTGGGATCGAGGTTGGGCATCTGAAGCATAAGGGATGTGAATTCCTTTATGTAGGTCTTCACAGTACCCGTTTGCCTCAGTTCACGTAATCTCTTCATGGTCTCGTTGAAGACATTGCTGGGAAGAATGTCTTTTTGAACTCTGCTTTGAACTGCTCCCATGTGCTGATCGTGCAAAGTCCCTTCTTGATCTCAGCGTCCTTGCGTCTCCACCACAGCATTGCGTCCTCCGATAAATAGATCACGACAGTTTAGATTTTCATCCCCTCGTTGTCTATCCTGGTGCACATGAAGTAATTTTCTAAGTGCCACAGGAAATTTTCAACTTCTCGGGCATCTCGGTGGCCTTTGAAGACGGGCGGCTTGGGGGCGTCGATCCTTACTTCCCGCTCTATGATTGGAGCAATATGCCTCTCTTGTCGGGCAACTTCCTCGAGTTGTTGAACTCTGGCGTTCAAGGCTTCCACTAAGCCCATGAGCCATTTCTTCAAGGAAGTTTGAGCCTCTTCCGGTGCTTCCCGTTGTTCCTCGATGTCTTTGCGAATATTCTCGTTCTCCTCGATGGTGTATTCCTCAAAGATTTTGAATTTGCCTTCGAACTGGTTAAAACGATGGCCCATCACTTCAATGAATTTGTGAGCTGTTTCCACCTTGGCAATCAAGTCTAACTGCGGAGCAATACTTGAGGGTAGCTCTTCTTACTCCCAATCGCTCACTTCGGTAGTTGGAGGGTTGGCAGCATCGCTTGGGACAGGATCTGCTGGCAATTTTCCTACCTTCTTGGTGGTCTTCTTACTCTGGGATCTCCTGGTGATGTTCGCAAGGACTCCGGCGGAACTGGTTGCAAAAACTTCTCTGTCACTGGCCATTGTTTTTAAACCCTTAGAACTTGCTCTGATACCACGTTGTTACGGCCTTAGAACTCAAGCTAAGTGTCGTACGATGCTAGTCGATTTGCCTGCGGAATTTACTTTATATGGAAAACGCTAGTAAGTCTTGTTGCATAAGATCGTACTAAGGGAACGTTGATTTTGTAAACAAAAAAAGCTTTGAGGGAAGTTGGCTTTTATTGCCTTTGAGAATGCTATACAATTGCTTGTGAATACAAGATTTATGGATATGGTGGATGTATGCTGGATGATTAAGAAATGAAAATGGCCTTCCTATATATATAAAAGTTTTCAAGGCCGTTGCTACAGTGAATTCGGCCGTTGCTATAGTGAAAGTGGCCGTTGCTACAGTACGACCGTTTCTAACCATTAACTACAGTGCTGCTACAGAACTGACCATTTCTGTCCGTTGCTACAGTACTGCTACAGTATTCTGCAGATTTGTCCAGCAAGCTTTCGGAGCTTTCTGGAGTGCGTCGGACACGTTCCTGCGCAATATTTGAAATTGTGGCGGGACGTGTCTTTAAGCTACACTTTGAGACAGAAAAACACTTGACATCCTATAAATACACTCTAATAGTAGGCATAAGTTAGCACTTTAGACAAACAACCTAGTGTCATAGTACACGAGGTGAGATTCAAAGATCCATTCAGCTAACAAACATAATTAGGTTCAAGGTTCTGAGGGAACATGTAGGATTAGGACCATGTACCTGGATGCTTCCATAGAATACTTAATGCATTCAACCTTTCCGCCATGTATATAATGACATACAACAAACTATCACATTAAGAATTGAAATCACTTTGATGGAAAACTAGCCTGTTAAGAACTAACAATCAAGGGAAACAACAATAACCAATGATATCACAACTCCAAGCGGCCATACTTAATATCCAATCCCCAACATGTCAAGTTCACAAGAATCTCATGGGTTCCGAGCAATTCTCATACTAAAAAGGATGTAAAGACTTAGCAATTGGCATAAAACAAAGAAGCAGAGAAATAGTGATGCTTTTATCAGTATCATAAAAAAGAGAGATGCCCTTTAAATGTCCAGAACTTTCAATACTTATAAAGAGGAGGAGAGCTCCAAATACTTTTCAGTTATTCATTCGAGAGAAGGAGAGCTCGAGGTGACTTTTTTCTTACAGTGATCAGTGACTAATTATATTGTAAAGATGAGGAGCAGAGCTCGAGAAGCTACCAGTTATTAGTGATCAAAGAAAAGAAAGGGGAACTCAAGGGAATTCCCAGTGATCAGTGATACGTAAAAAAAATATCCAAAGAAAAGGAAGGAGAGCTTTAGAGTGGTTTCTATCTATCAGTCAGGGGCGGACCCACATGGAGTCCGCCAGGTGCTCGAGCACCCATTAACTTAGTACCAGATTATATATATCTATGTAGAAATTAAGAGTAATTGGTATGAATTTAATACAGAGCACCCATTGTACAAATGGCTTAATTGGTCTAATGGCTCAACGTGGGTGTTTAAGGTTGTTTTGATGTTGTTGACCTTGGGTTCAAATCTAACCTCAATATTTTTTTCTTTTTAATTTTCAAATCCTACTCTTCTTTATTTATCTATGGAGATAGGTAGGTACTTCTACTTTTCCTTTTTTTTTTTCCCCCTTATTTATAGTTGCTGTTTTTACTATTTTTCTTAAAAAAAGAGGGTATCCAAATAAATACTTTTTCTTTCTTGTTTATTCAAGATAATAAATGTTACTCTCTTTATTTCTAATAATTATCATGTTTCAATTTGCAAAATTAATTTATAATTTTCAAAGTTAAATTGGATTAGAATAAATCATTATTTTAAAGTTAAACTTTTGATATTCAAATACTAAAAGTACTATAATTCATAATTTTTCTATATCAATGTGATTAAAAAATTATATCTTAAAATGTTATTCAAAATTGATATTATTTGACTCTAGAAAAAGAAAACTATGACAATTTGAAAAGAAATAGAGTGAATAGTTGTGCATATTGATTGTTTTTCTATTGATTTCCAATATGATTGTTATTTAATGACAAGTGTTAAATTTATACATTTATGTTTGATGGTTGGTAACTAAGTGAGGGTGGAGTTACATAGGCCCAAGGAGTTCATTTGAACTCTCTTTGATGAAAAATATAATATTCATGCATAGCTAAAATTATATTTTGTATATATAAAAATAGATGTTGAACACCCTTTGGCTTCTTGTGTATTTATTTTATATATTTTGAACTTCCTTAATAAAAATTTTGATTATGCCGCTGTTAAGCTAATATAAAACCCACAACCTTAAAATCCTAGATCCAACACTGCTATCAACAAATCCTCATTACTAATGGAATCCAAATGATCTCTGGATTGATTAGAAGATCCTTTCAGTTGGCTAGAATCCGTTACTTGAACGAAACTGGATCTTGTGGAATACTCTACAATGTTCTTCGAGAGAATGTGAGCAACTATCTCATAGAGAGGAAGAGAGTTCCAGAATAGTTTAGAATGATCAATCATGTCCAAAAGAAGAGGAGAAGAGATGTTTATATACCTTAAGGATCCTCCTCAATCAAGGAAGTAAATAAGGAAGCAGATAACCATAAAATCAGCTAGTAACCCAATCAATTAAGTATGGAATGATCAAAATTTACCCTAAAGTGAAGTTATGACAATTAATTGGAGGAAGACAAGAAAGAAAAATGAATAAAGCAAGAAGGTTTTGTCCGTAAAATAAAATAAGAAAATCAGAACATAAAATCTCAGGAGGGGAGAAAATAGACAAATAATCGATTATTATTTCCTAATTTGGCCTCCTTTTAACAGTAAAAGGAAAACATGAAAGACTTGTTCTAACTCTTGAATACCCATGGAACATTAACCTATCAGTATACTACGCATTAATGTAAACCTCAAGAATATTCTACACATGGTAGCGGAATCCCAAAAATGCACCACACGAGAACTAGACCAAGATGAACATGAAACTGAAACCATAACTCTAACTAATCCATATCGGGACAAGTATTAAACGATCGAACACAACAACAAAATAAAAAGAATCGAGCTATATGATAGCAAAAGGGAACCTGGAAAGGATAGCATTACAGGCAGTGAAGAATGGGAAATTTCCAATAAGAATACATCATAGTGAACCAAAACAGGAGCATTTTAAACTTTAAAAAAAAATCATATGGTGATACTCAAAAGCAAAGAAAAAAACCCAATATCTAAGGCATGATAGTCATAAACCCAAAACAGAGACACGTTCAAGGATTTAAGTTGAAATGAAGTAAGATGACAACTAATTTGTGTTGAAAACATGTATATCTACCCATGAAAACTCTAGATTGAGGAAGAAAAAAATTAAAACGACACTCATAACCAGGAACCGATTCAAGAATGAATATGAACAAGTGATTACCAATATCACAACATCAAGTATCATTTGAACAGATTCAAAGGATGAAGGGGTATAAACTAGGAATCAAGGCTTCCTTCTGATCCAACTTCAACAAACCACCAAGTAAGAGATTCGAAAGCAAAAATACATATATTGTGACAAACTTGGGAGCTAGAATGCACAGGAGAACAAGAGATAAACTTAAACAATCATACAGAAATATCTCAAGGAAGCCAATAATGAGTTGAAACCAAGAACTTAAAACAGAAAAATAAGTTAATCATTCCATAGTGTCAACTAAAATAATATGTAGTGATTGTAGCCCAAAGGTTTCGTAAGACCATTAAGGCAGTAGCGTAAAATTGATTTCCGACAACAGCAGCAGCAACCAACACAGGAAAATGATATGAATGCAAAAACCCGATATTCTGACAGAAAAGGTTACCCAGCAGAGCTGGGACGGCTTGGGAAGGAACTCTCACCACCAAAGTGAAGCTTCGTCTATGCTTTCCAAGAACTTGTAGCTTCAGTAACCCTTGGAAATTTGAATGACTTTTCTGGACAAAACTCCTTTTAATGTGTTCCTCAACGGCTGGAGAGTATATTTTAGGGTAGAAAAGGGAGGGAATATTTTGGGACTGAAAATTGCGGGCGTGGAGGGTGCGTCAAGTGTTAAAACATACCAAAATTGAGTTAATTCGACTAAAGAATTAAATGGGGTGAATTAAGAGCTTCTTAAATTTTAACAAAATAAACTTACTTGATTATATATTAATTAGCTAAAAAAGTCCCTCCGTCTATATTTCTACTATATAGAAAAGCTAATCAACGGACGACCACTGATAATATTGTAAATATGTTCACTTTTAAGGGTAAAATATTATTATTACTATTGGGGTCATTTAGTGTGATGGATAAATATATTTAATCATCGGATAATTTTTTGGTGGCCCTCAATTTATTGTTTGGTTGCAAAAGTTGAGATAAATTATTTCAAGATTAAAAATAAGTGTTGGGATAAGTTATCCCTCCTTGTGGGTGGAATAATAATCCCAGGATAATATTCTAGGATTAAGTATCTAAAAATGGCAAAATACCCCCTTTTAAACTCTCTTTTAATACACATTTTTATATTCATATATATTAACACAATTTTTAATAGTATTTATAATAACATTCACAATCTTAGTTAATGTTAGACCCCGTAATCCGTTAAATTAAGGATAACTATCCAATTAGGAAATTTTGTCGTGAATGTCGTGTAATTTAAACCTAAGTATATTTTCGGTGCGTGATTAGAGTACCAAGTGAATTG